>JAODUD010000095.1:32916832-32935284 GCA_026784285.1 Stomatorhinus walkeri
TTTTAGATCTTTAAGTCCATCTCATGAAAAATGGGAGCAAAAACAAGAGTGTTGCATTTATATTTTTGTTCAGTGTACATTATCTGTACTGCTACAAAACTATTGTTAGCTTCTAAAATCTGCACTGCATTTAAAAAAACTGCATTTTATTCCTGAATCTTAACATCCATCTGCATTTTGCAGAACTGAATATCCCACACTATGTTGCTTCTCAATGCCTTTGTTTATTTTCATTTTTTGAGGATACGGTGTTTGTTTCCACAGCAACTCTTCATAAGCATTACCTTAATCTGCCAGTTAGGCAGAAGTTTGCTTGTTTTAACACTGTTTAATGCTCCACATATGTTTGATAAGTATTTTCAAACACATACAGTTTTGGGTAATTGAAAGTTCAGTTCATCTAGCTTTTGGACTGTGGGAGGAGACCATACAACAATGAGAGAATATAGAAACTGCAGTGTCAGATTAAAGACCATGGAGGTGTAAGGACAGTACTACTCACCATGCCACTGGACAACAAAAAAAAAAACAGCATTGGGCTCTAACGCCACAAATAAGTATGTCTAATTATATCATCATTATAGGTTTTATTTACTGTTATTGTTTTCAGTACAGCAAGTTTAGGTATAAGGTTTTTTTGAGCTAATTAGATTTTAACAGAAACATTTCATTTTCCTATTAAAATCTTAAATTGTTTGAGCAAATTTATATTTGCTACCAAGAAATATATAAAAACCATTAAACATTTTCTTGTGTATAGACAAAATCATATGAAATGTTATTCTGCAATTTTAGCATTCACTAAGAATTTAACTGAAGTGTCACAATGTGCAGAACACAGACCAGGGAAGCAGGCAAAGGAAGTCAGGATAGGAGTTAAATAAAAGGATTTAATTGGGAAACGAAGGGGGATAACAGACACAGCACTAAACTCCACAACAATGCAATGACAAAGAAACTGACGTGGACTTAAATATACCAAATAGAGAACAGTTGTTAAACACTAGGAATCCACATGAGGTTAACGAGGGGGGTGTGGCACAGGAGGGTAGGCACGATCGGGGTGTGACATGAAGTTTGCTTTTTAAGTTTATTTACAATTTAAATATTTTAAGA
This sequence comes from Stomatorhinus walkeri, assembly GCA_026784285.1. NCBI lineage: Eukaryota > Metazoa > Chordata > Actinopteri > Osteoglossiformes > Mormyridae > Stomatorhinus > Stomatorhinus walkeri. Next base: position 32,917,949 of record JAODUD010000095.1, read on the forward strand.
GATAGGTAATAGTAGTACAATATCAACTTTCAATTTCAATAAATTTCAATTTCTAAATTGTAATGCCTTGCCTGTCTGATCTCCGTGTGCCATGCCCCCCTCCCTCACTGCCCCATGAGGAATCCCCATGTCACTGGCTGTGTCTAGTTTCGTTCAATGTAGTCTGGTGTATTTAAATACCTCCCTGTTCGTCTTCCCTCAGTCCTGTCATTGACGTTACTGTTTGTTTGTCCCGTGTGCCTGACTGTCTCCCCTGTAAAACCCTTGTTTCCCCAATAAATTCTTCGCTTCCCCGACTTCCTGGACTCCCGCTCCTCTTTCTCCACTCTGTGCCCATTCAGCACGTAATAGAAATGATCTTATCTTCACCACACATAGACAGGCAGAGAAAAGTGACACTCTAAATTGGTATCATGACTCTAAATTGGGGCAACTTTTTCACATTCAGGAAATTCGAGCGACAATCATCATAACTTTTCCAATGCTTTTTCTTGACAAGTGACAATGCACTAAAAAAAGTATATTAACATGTCAACTTGATTGGCACAGAGCAGCTGTTGGTGTATGCTTCCATTAGACATCTAAACTGAATTATACATCATCGTATATGGACATATGTGGATTTTGGTGCCAAAGACTATGCCAAATTTTGCTATCCATATTTTGTTTGACCAGCTATGATTGGGCTTTCAACCTACTTGGTTAAAGCTATATGTCTTTATTTACATTTATTTATTTAGCAAATCCCTGTGATGCTAAATAGGTCAAGAGGGCACAGAAAATGGATGGATAGATAGATGGATTGGTGGATGGATGGATATTTAGCAGATAACTTTAGAACAATCAACATAAAATTGTAAAAGCAGGGTCAGACCGGTCCCTGGAGCACTTGGTGTTAAGGGCCTTGTGCAAGGGGCCAATTGTTGAAACCACAGTGTGCAGGCAAGCAGGAAGCAGGGAAGGATCAGGCAGGCAGGCGAAAATGCGGGATACGAGGGTTTATTGGGGAATCCACAGGACAAGACTAACATTAATGACGAGGATCGGATGAGCAGGTCATGACACCAACGGTGACATCATTGGCCACAGCATTAGAACTGGCATCTTTCTGATTCCAAGCACTGTATCCTAACCTACAAAATCACGCACTATGTTGGATTGAAAAGGTGTTTTGTCAAATATAGTGGTTAGATACGGCATTCCATTATCCTAAATTGGTAGACTGAAGATTATTGTCGGTCTCATTATCCATATAACTTCAATTAAAACCTATAGAAGCATAATACTAAGATCAAAATATCTTAACTCCATGGAGTTGGAAAATATGATAAACTTGATTTTTGTCTGAGCTACATCTTTAAAAGTGAAGATTTCAGATGCTGTTATCCAACTGTATAATTGAGGAAGCAGCGTCAGCCAGAAACAGGGCTTAAGTGCCTTGCTCAAGGGCCCAACTGTGAAATCACCCTGGGACCATGTGATTCGCACTGGTGACCTTCCACCACTGAGATGGAGACTATTAAATAAATTAGTCAACAAGTGCATGGGCAAAACATACACATGTGCATGTACACACAAACCCCTGGGACTTGTGATAATTTATTTTCAGTTATATTTAAGCTATGTTAATATTTTTACAGTTAGTGTTGTTTGCATAGTTTACATGTTTACCTGTTATAGTGACCTTCCCTACGTTACATGCAATTAATTTATTCAGATGTGCACATTTGTGTTTAATACTTATCTATCTGCATTCACATATAAAGATATATTGTTTTTTTATCTGACTTGTTTGTAAATTGATTTTGTCAAGTTCAATTTAATGTTGTAGTACATAGTGTGGTTTTAATAAAAACAAAAGTTCTTTTTTAATGCAATATGTAGGCTAAATATATTGTAGCGCCGGCAGGATTGCTTCTGTATAGCACAATCCAAATAGCATCACCCAGCATGTATATGCAAATGTATATAGCCCCTGTCTGTGTTTTAGTCTAAACACTTGTTGTGCTCCCGGTTGTCGTAAGTACCCTTACCTGTGTAATATGTGAAATTCTGACGTGACTCTAACTGTTGTGTAAATACCCACCATGTATGTGCCTTACCGTCTATTGTCTAACTTTTCCGCATTTCCCGAAACGTTTCTGGAATATGGTATTTTTAAAACGCATTTAAAAAGTATTGTTGTATGCTGAAAACTAGTCTTCCCATCATTCGTAAACGCTGTCGCGATTCCTCTCTGTCTGCAAAACCTATAACATATCAAATAAGGTATCATTCAGATGTGTTCTTACCCAAATGTCTTCTCATTTCATGGTGTTTAGGCGTACCCTTTGGGCTTCCCACGATACACCTTGAAATGCGGGCCATGCATTTATGGCCCTGTTTGCCTGGTAGTAGACTTGTGTTGTTCATGAACAATTCGTTCTTTTTGAATTAAACGCTGAGGCACAAATACTTAGTAGTAATTCAGTTACTACTATAGTACAAATCATGAACAAATCCTGAACAAATATAATAGTTGCTTGAGATGAAAGAAACGTCATTAATGAACAACTATGACATCAGTATTTAACTTATGCTATTCAATACTTGTTCCTTCAATTGTTCATTCAGTAGTTCACTTAGATTTACATTTTAACTGAAATCTAGTAACAAATATAGTAACTGCTTCGGGAAAATGATGATTCATGAACAATGAACAAGCACAAGATCTATATTATTCATAATTTGTTCCTACAGTAGTTCCTTCGGTAGTTCATATAGGTTTACAGAATTAACAGATATAATAACAAATAGTACTTGCTTGATAAAAGATACATCATGATTTATTAATGATGAAAGAACATGTTAATTTGTGGTTAATTAATACATAATAAATAGCATAATACTACATTATCTGTGTCCCCTCAAAGTGTTACCAAGTAATCTTTTAAGTGAACGGTTAAGTGATCTTTTAAGTGAAGTCATTCCTTCAGCTCTTTCCGATTGTGTAAGGATATCTAAAATAGTATGCGTTATATGCAAATAATTTATATCCAATGCCGGAAAAATGACCAAGGGGATCCCAGAAGCGAAAATGTTTAAGGTGAAATTAGAAATTAGTCCGAACGAATCTTTCAGCTGAACTAACTCCAAAGTATCAAAGAAAAAAAAAACTTCGAAGTGTTAATTCAAAGAAAAGACACGAACTCCATCTCAATGGCGAGTAATCGATGCGTCATTCTCGATAAGGAAAATTGGGGGCGGATACATGCTAATCATGCTGACGTTTAAACCAATGGGCTCGCCTCTGTAATTACCGCCCAGCCCCTTGTGACGTAGCTGAACACGCTAGGTTGATTCGCGTTGCTTTAAGCGGGAGGTAAAGTCTTTGTGCTTTTTGTGGTCCTTCTTTACGGTTCATTGTCGAGATGGCGGCGACCGCTGAAGTAATGGAAGTAAGTGTCTAGGTGCTTTGTGCGAACATTTATTTTTACAGTCGTAAACGTCGTTTCCAGTTTGAGATCTGTGCTGTGTTGCATATTAGAAATTGCAGTATTTCTCGATTCTGGCAAACCGCGGCTGTGGATTACACGTTTGCCTTAAATGTTAGTAGCCCCTTTGTTCGGTATTTTAATGTAGGGTTTTTCTATTTAGCGTAATTGTAATAAACTTGTAAATATAGTGGGACTAGCTTTCGCTACAACTATTGTCTGATTTCATGCTAGTTATTATTGTCTGGTTATTTCTTGAATTTAAGTACTCTGATTTAATTGAAATTACTAGTTAAACGAGCATTTACGTTGCCCGATCTTTTTACTTATGATTAGCGATACAACGACACGGTTCTCTATAGCCAACGAGGTGGCGTTTTGTTGGCTCTGAATGAAGCTAGCTAGCCATGTGCGCATTTTCCGGCCTTTCTTTTCCTCACGCCCGACCGCGTGTTGGATAGATCCCTCGGTGTTTTATTTTAAAAACACATCGCACCTTATGTACTCTTAGTAGAGTTTTTGTGTATTTTCCAAATGTTTTTACATGCAATGTGATGTTTATTATGTTCCTTTTTACGTAGGCATGATTTGATGCATACGTATAGAAAGCCAAATATCTTGTATGAAGGTCTCATTGAAGCTGGGCCGCGATCTTCTGACGAACTGCCTCGAGTATGAGTGCATACTAGCATAATATAATTCTTGAGGAAATTCTGTGGTTAACATTTTTATTAGGTACATAATTTAAAGCGTGCCGGACGCTTAAGTGATTTCAGCCATGAGTAGAGATTAAAACACAATCCTACTTTGGTTCCTACCGCAAGTCCACGTGACCCGCCGTCAGTATGGAAACTCCAAATGATGATCAAGTTGTACCCCCCCACCCCCCATCCTTCTTTTAGGTGACCCCTGGGGATAGCACAAAGCCTTCAGCAGAGGACATGACCTCAAAGGACTATTACTTTGATTCTTATGCCCATTTTGGCATTCATGAGGTGAGATGAGTTATCTATTCTGCTTTATTAGGTTGCCAATTACTTCACTGTGTTTAAATGTGAATGAGGATCTAAGCCTTTTCCTATTCTTTGCAGGAGATGCTTAAAGATGAAGTCCGTACCCTGACGTATCGTAACTCGATGTTTCACAACAAACACCTGTTCAAAGACAAGGTGGTTCTTGATGTCGGAAGTGGAACCGGGATTCTCTGCATGTTCGCAGCAAAAGCAGGCGCTAAGAAAGTTATAGGGGTGAGCTTGCAGCCAGATTGGAAGTGGGGTTGGTTGTTAATCTTGCCTAATAATATGGAGTACCAGTAGTCTATTTTGTTTTATGTTGTATCCCTTTTTCTTCCAGATTGAATGCAGTAGTATATCAGATTATGCTGTGAAGATTGTGAAGGCAAACAAGCTCGATCACAGTAGGTCTTCAGATTTCTTGCTCTATATTGATATTGTTATACTGTGTACTTCCTACAAATGAAGATGTCAGCTGCTTCACTCTAGTGTTTTTTTACCTTTTTCTGTTCTCAGTTGTAACAATCGTTAAGGGGAAGGTGGAGGAGGTGGAGCTTCCAGTGGAGAAAGTGGACATAATAATCTCAGAGTGGATGGGCTACTGCCTGTTCTATGAGTCCATGCTCAATACTGTCATCTATGCACGGGACAAGTGGCTGGTAAGGGTGCATTTGAAGGACGGCCAGAGTGAGGTATACTTGTGTGTCTTTGGTATGCTGACTAAAGTAAATCTCTCCCCATAGAAAGCAGATGGTCTGATATTTCCAGACAGAGCAACACTGTACATCACAGCTATTGAAGACCGGCAATACAAAGACTACAAAATTCATTGTGAGTATGGGATCGGTTGTTGACACTTTGTTATAAAAATGCATTTTAAAATTTGCCATGACGCTTGAGCCCCACCTGTCTCAGTATGAGTTCCTGAATTCTTGCAGAAATCATATTTTGAGTTCTTTTTTGGTAGGGTGGGAGAATGTGCACGGATTTGACATGTCCTGCATCAAAGAGGTGGCCATCAAGGAGCCTTTGGTGGATGTGGTGGATCCCAAACAGCTGGTCAGCAATTCCTGCCTTGTCAAGGTCAGTCATCTTATAGTGGTCTGTCCAAATGCAGCTGCTTCAGCTTTAAGCACGGGGGTGAAGAGTTGCCAAACATGGCTGTTTATGGATATGAAGGTTGTGTTGTCTTACCTTGAAGAATAATTTCACTTTGACAAACTGACTGCAGCTACAAAATTCCTTTGTAAACTAGAGATTATGCATATGTGCTTATTTTTAATTAGAAACCAGATTCTAGTTTCTACAGTATGATACTAGTAAACCATGATCTAAGTTCAGACTAGCATTAGATCTTGATTCTGTTAGCGTGTGACAGTTGCTCCTTACCCACTCTACGTCTGTATAATAGTCCAAAAATGCTAGCCTAGGGCTGGGTACCAAACTTTGGTACTTTTGTGCTGCCGACTGAAATGCTCCATTCTTATTGAGGATTGAGAAATTAATTATTCTGATGCTCAAACAGTAAATCTCAGCATCTGTGAGCTAATTAGCATACAGCACACCTGTGTAAAGATCTAAAGCAGGGGTCACCAACTGCGGTCCTGGTGAGCTACCATCCAGTAGGCTTTCTATCATACCCAGCTTCTGATGAGCCACGCCTGTTTTCCGGTAGATACCAGGAACAGGTGAGGCTCATCAGAAGCCTAGTAGGATAGAAAACATACTGGATACTAGCTGTCCAGGACCGGAGTTGGAGACCCCTGATCTGAAGTTACTGGTGGTTGGCTGTGTAACATTGTAGAGGAGAAACATATTCCCAGAGACAACCTTGTGATCGTGGTCAATCCCCCCCAGTAACTAGCCAGTTAACTAACAAAATGACTTGTTCAAATAAGATTGGTGCTGTAATGTTTGTCCTTTTTCTTGATTGATTTAAAGACAATTAGTATTTGGGAAAAGTATTGTTCAGGAACTGGTATCGTTTTTGTACTGGTATTGTACAATTTTGAACGATGTCCAATCCTATGCCAGTGTTACTACATGGCTGAAAGTTTTCTTTGGTGTTTAGTAAGTTAGCATAGTAATGAATATTGGTAGTACAGTTGACTGTGTGCCTGCCTCTAGAAGATTTGAAATGCATTCCTAGACAATCTGAAACAGTCCACAACAAAGCAGTAGTGTGCAAGACCACCATTTAAATCTCTTGCCAGGAGGTGGACATGTACACTGTCAAGCTGGAAGACTTGTCCTTCTCCTCTCCCTTCTGCCTGCAAGTGAAGAGGAATGACTACATCCATGCATTAGTTACCTATTTCAACATTGAGTTCACATGTTGTCACAAGAGGACTGGATTCTCAACTGGTGAGTATCTTGGTCCTGGCATGATCTCCTTCAGTGGTGTTTTTATTTAAGTCTATCCATCTAGATTTGTTTGTAGCTCTTTGAACAAGTGGTAAACGCCTCCTTTAGTCCAACCAAAGGACCTTGATAGAGGCAAGAACAAACAATATATGCTAGTCAACTTATTTCCTATAGGTAGATACTGTAAGACTTGTATTTCACAGGCCCAGAGTCTCCATATACCCACTGGAAACAGACAGTATTTTACCTTGATGATTATCTGACTGTGAAGACTGGTGAGGAGATTTTTGGGACAATACATCTGAAGCCCAATGCTAAGAACAATGTAAGTTTGATAATATCATCACACCATTGTCATGCATCATTGGACCTCTTTGAAATGCATCATTCATCTTGTCATATTTTTTTTAATCTGTTATTCTCTACTTGCAGCGGGATCTGGACTTCACACTTAATGTGGACTTCAAGGGTCAGCTGTGTGAGGTGACCAAGACCTCCGAGTACAGGATGCGTTAGGCATTGCTGGTAACCTTCATGAGTAGCAAGCTGAAATATGCAGTGTGTACATTTTTAGTACTGTACATTCTGTTTTGCTTTTGTGAAATATTTTTGTTGTTCACTGGTTTCTGATTTTAAATTTTATTTGTAAATGAAGAGGCCAAAACAGAACGGCATGGAGATATTGTGCAATAGTTACATGGAATGTATTGTATAGGAATAGAAATTTAGTGATGCTATAGTATGATAAAATGCATTTGAGCTATAAGGATCTGAATATCCTTGATCCTTATGTCAAATGTCATTAACTGCACAAGTTTGTGCCTTTTTAAAATGTATCCCTGTAATACTGTACTAATGTGTAAACTAAGCGCCCTTGTTGGAAATGTTACATACTATTCACTATCTAAATTTCTTTGATTTAAGACTTTTGCCCAGTATTTCACCCTCATTGCCTTGACAAAGGATGTTCTGAGCCCTGTAAACTGTACAACTTAACTTCAATATCAAAAATGTACACGAGTTAAGTAATCTGATGGAAAAACGACTGCATAATTTTCTTGTTAGGAAGAAATGCAAGTGAGTCATTTGGAATAGCAATTTTTGTATCATTTTAAATAAAATAAATGTCACATGAAACCAGGCTCCCTCTAGTTTTGCATGCAGCTGCTTCATATTCAGATTTTGTGCAATAGAGGGGTGTCTAACTGCATGTCCCAGTTAAATGAAGGAAGAAAAACATGGTCCCGAACAGTTTCATGTTGCATTTTAGTTGGGAGGTCCTACTTCACACATTACTGCACAAGGCACCTGATTTGTTGCGCTTCTGCATAGTGAAGTTTTGGCCGTGCTTCTGTTGATGGTAGCGCCAAAACGCAGTGACCTGACCTTTTGGTGCTGCAGTTCAGTGCATAAATTGGAATTCCTCAAACACTCACCATGGTCAGGGTCATAGGGGTAGAACCTGACAGTCCAAAATTATTTTGCTGATATTTATTTTTTTTATCATATATATATATGTGCACGCACACATACCTTCTCCAGATCCTTCTCCAATTTATCAAAAATACTCTGTAGTGCGCTAACATTTTTGACACTATAGCAGCCTCACAGCTTCATCACTTTGAATATCCAAAATATCAATTAGGCCAAGAGCTTGGAATTCTACATGTAATCCAAGACTTCAGAGAACAGGTTATTTATGCTGACACTGGACTGTCACACACAACTTTTAGAACCAAAGGCAAAAACTGATCAAACTGGTATATTTCTTGTTTCACCATTCATTTTTGGGTGAAATCCACATGAAGTGGAAAATACAGCAACAGTTACATTTGGACTATTGGCATGCTTGTTGGAGTATGTCAGCCTTGCAGCGAAGGATTTTGAGGAAATTGTCAATTTTGTGTGAATCCCTCCTAAAACAGGACATCAGGAAGTGGAAGTTGACCGTTTGTGATTCAGTGTCTTTTCCAAGATTTTTGTCGTAAGAAACGGGGGAATGAGAGGACGACGATGTTCCCATCTGTGGGGAAAAAAGCACATGTTTTTAGCCTATGATATAGATTTACGAGAGTGAAATATTTATCGATGGTGTTTTTTTTTTCTCCAGCTAAGGATGGAGGTAATGGAAAAAAAAAAAAAAAATCCTAAAGAAAAAGCTATCGGGAACCACGGTCCAAACTCACCCTGTCAGCCAGTGTCTTCAGTCCAGTGCTGAGGCTGTCAGAATGTTCATGTAGCTGCCTGGCTTTAGTGGAGAGCCTGTTTTTGTAGGGATGTGCCAAAGACAGAGAGTCTGATGAGAGGGCAAGCAGGGGATCTTTCCATGAAAGCAGGAGGGTGCGGATGAGCGACAAGAGCTCTGCCTCCTGCCAGGGTAGAACAGATCATCATCGTGAGGGACATTACCACATACAAATATTTCAGCTCTTCAGTCCCCACATGTAGTTGCCCCCCCGATGGATGTTAGTGCTAGCAGTAGCTAATTGGCATGACTGTGTTTTTTAGCCAATCAATGTCAGCATCCTATGTTAATCCTGATCCCGGAGTGTCGGTATCCAGCAGATTCTCTATGGTCTTGGTCTCTGATGAATCACACCTGATCTCAAGCAGATAGTAACTCATCAGATGAAACAGAAAACCTGCTCAAAGATACCAGCACTCTGGGATGAGTGTTGCCTAACCTTACAAACATCTCACAAATACTGTGCTCTAATGTTAATTTCACTGACTTATTTTACCATGGAGTCCTTGTAATCTGGAAAGATGGGGAAGAGAAGCAGGAAATACAAAATGGAAATATGAAGGTGGGTTAGTTGCCTGGGATAACAAGATACTGGAGGGAAGAGGCAGCACTGAGTGTTAGGAACAGTGTTGGCCTCACCGGAAGGCTGAGTGCGTGGCTTTTCTCAGTTGGGGTGTTCAGAGATGACGTGTGGCACAGAGACAGCTTGGGAATCTTTCCCATCATCACTGGAAGATGGGAATCCTGACCGGGACAAGTTATCAAAGTACACTTTACCCACTACAGTGCCTTTGTAATGATGGTGTAATTGACAGGTGGATCATACTACAAACTTAGAGAAAAGGGCTTTGCAACCCATAGTAGTCAGGATTACTGTGATTGACTCAACAGAACAATCAAGTAATTGCGATAAATCTAATGGTGATTGACAAGTAATCCACCCACTGTGTTTTGGAGGCGTATTTCTCATATAATGCATATAATATATAGTGTAAATACTTACCAGATCATTTTTTAGAGATGTGCTAAGGAAGTGCAGTTTGTCTGATAGCTGAACTGCTCTGTCCATCAGGTCCTTCAGGTCAAGGGATTGACCCTGAGCCAAGAAACACAGCAGCACTGCAGCAGAAACAAAGGAATAAAGAATTTAGCAAACACAGGAGGAAATATTTGAGTTATATGCTTTCCAGGACATAATTCTCCTGCTGAAAAATTAGGTGAGAACACAAAAAGTTGGACTGATTTATATCATATGTACTATAGTGAAGAGGGTAGGTTTGGTGTCTATGAGCAGTACCACCAGACCAGGTGAAAATGACAGAGAGATACACAAGACATCATACAAGACAATCTCACCTGTCCACAAAAGTTTGCTCCCTGATGACCGCCGAACCATCTTGTTCACTTTACAGCTCCTTGTTTCTGCTGTTCTTTAGATATCCATCACTTTGTTCCCATTTTATATAGTCCATCCTGCCTATAATGAAGCTACAATGCCTAAAAATAGAAGCAATGCATTTACAAAGAAGCCCACTTTTGAACTAATGAGAAACATTGACATCTGTCATTATTATGGAATGGTGTGAACAGACTCATCAAATAGGTTTTCCTGTTAACACCACAAACACTCCACATCACTTCTGTATTTTTAATATGTTATATTTTTGCATGAAATAAAATGTAATTGTCTGGTGTCATTATAATTAATGACAATATAATTATATTTAATAATATTCATGCTGTCATGATCAGTCTTTTGAGTGTTCAAACAAACAGACTTCTGGGGCGTTTTGTGTTTGGCTGATGCTTCTGTTCACATTTTCCTGAAAATACAGCTGTATATTTTACTGGAGCAATTAAAGTTAAGACCCCAAAACCATATACTGGATGTATGTATGTATGTATGGATGGAATTAATGTTAAGAACCTTTTGGATTATCATTCTTTTGCCTTCACACACCCTAGTGCCTGTATTACAGACGGTGCTGTACTAAGCATTTTAGACAAATTGTTACATATTTGCCTTCATCACATATTATAATATGAAACTTCCTCCTTATACAACCACAAAGTTCTTTTTACTCATTAATAGGATGATTAAGGGAGTGCAGTAAAGTGCCAGGAAAGAAAACAATCCAAGAATGTAGAATATCTTCAGGTTCTGTGCAAAGCAAGTAGTCAAACCCCTTGAAGCAGAATGCACTGGGGCAAGAGAAGTCATAGATTCATAGGTTTTACATGAGAACCTAAAAGAATTTTTATAATATTTAATTCTATTCATACTGTGATCTTTTATCGTGTATGATTAAGAAGGTGCAAAATCATCAAATATCAATGAGTATGGAATAGAAATTTCTTATGTAAAACTATTATGGGAAATTTGTTTTTAAGATTCTCCATAAGTAAGACTTTTTAGATATTTAGTCATTTTGACTTGAATTTGTGTGTCCATGCGGCGCTTACTTGTTGACATGACATGCAGCCAAATTCCCAGAAAAGTACAGGAAATTGATGGCACCTCACAAGACATTTGACTGCAAGTACAGGGATTGCATCACATCCCCTTAATGGGACAGAATGTTATTGTCTATTAACATGCATTTGCAAACGCATGTCCTCCCAGCAGCAGCTCTTGCAGTAACTGATGTGGCAAATGTGTCCCCTAACAAGCTCAGCAGCTCAAGCCAGGAAGGCACTATCTACTTCTGACACAAATCCTTTCTGACGTAAAAGTGAATTTAATTAAATGATTCCTGTGCCTTTGATTACATTTATGAAAACATGTTATTTCAAATGTCATTTGTAGGGAGTATCCTTTAGGCACTGTTTGTATTGCCAAATTAAGCAATAACATACAAGTAGGAATGCGTTTGTACTCGTACCATAACATAACACGACTTTGATTTGGTTGTAGGCAGAAGGCCATATGCTGAGTCCCGAAGATAATTACAACTAGAGTTGCCACCTGTCCCTTATATAATGGGATTGTCTTGTATTGGATGAACTGCTGCATCCCATATTGTACAGGGCGAACCTGCATTATAAGGAACAGGTGGCAGCCCTAATCACGGCCGTGATGTATTGGAGGACAACCACACTCCTTCTCGTATGTTATTGCTTTTATACAACAGTTCAAGTAGCGTTTATAAGCGAACAGTAATAAGTCACAACAGATAATACTTTGCTAGATTATTTATTTAAACATTTATGGACTTTGAAAAAAAATAGTTCCTGCCAAACTGTTGACTCTTGTCAAGCAACATAAGCATTCCAAAGCAACACAGCTCATTCATTCCCAACTACGTTGCATCATTTAAACTTAAATATAATGGTTTTTAGATACAACAGTAAAGGGGAGTGATACATCTCATGTGATATACCTGAGTGCCCTTATACTCTAATAACTGCACTCATTGTCCAATCAGATTTCTTGGTTGGAACTAATTGTTCTACTTGTCCATTAGTACACGGGCTTAGTCACACACTACATGCTTATTGGTATGCATATAAATGTTCCAGTTCTGTCCAGTAAAAATAAGACATAGAAAGAATTTTGGTATTACACTGACATTTTGGTTTACTTGACAAAACTAATTACTCTGAATCATATTTGTTTAGTTCGCCTTTACTTTTCATGAGTGTTTGGCGCATGCGCTCAGGGGAAAAGCAAATCGAGCAGGTAAACTGTAGTTTCTTTGTCTAATCAATATAATAGGAATGGAAATTTGCTTGCAGTGTATTTGCGCCCCTGCTTATCGTCTCTATTAGGCATAAGTCCTAGTTATTCTTACGTGTTTGCTGCATACTGAAGACTGCGTACATTAACACATTCGTGTTGTACCAAACCATTGATGCTGCTTTGCGTAGAAGTTGTTTGTTACTCTTATTTATCTTATATCCTTTATAAAATTGCAGATACAAAACAAAAGCTGACATAACAATTATTCATTTTAACAACAACGGGTGACAGAATATGCATATTGACACAACATATCCTCAGAATTTGTTTTTTTTTTACTTTCTTGTCAAGAAGTCAGTTTTCAGGTTTGCAACATTCATTGTAGACGTACAGAATAATCTGTTATATGAAATATGCTGTTGCTGAAATGACTGAAGGACTTGTTATCTCATTATTCGATATAAATAAGTAAATTAATGCCGGCATTAAAGAAAGCTGTTGCAGTTTCCTTAGTTTCCTCGAATTATGTCGAAGCATATTGGATGGACTGCAGTTATTGTATATCTTAGATTAGCCACAAGAGGGCGTTTGCTCGATGCCATAAATGTATTGCAATTTATAGAGATAGCCACTAGATGTCCTTTCCAAAATCAGCTTGGTGGATCCAATGGCAAACTTTATAAATGCGCACAACGAATGAAGAGGATGAAATAGTCTGATAACATCCTTGTTAATTTGTCTTGCGTTGAATTATAGTGGAAAAAGAACAGCTGCCTAAGGCTATGCTGTTTGAAGGTTGTATAAATGTTTAAAAACTATTTGAAAATGGTTCTTTACATTTTTCATCTTTGAGAAGTCTATTACATATAATTAAAACTTAGATATAATTAATCCCCCTCGCCGCAAACATGTGGACGTGTTTGCACATGCCTTGACAGACACCCCAGGACAGATAGCTTGCATTCTTTCTCCCCCCATCATTTTGTCTCCCTCCCACTATCCCGCCTCTCCCTCTCACACTCTAACCTCTTCCCCCCTCTTTTGCACATGCGCACACGGGATCACGGAGACGCACATCTCGGCAAAAATATGTCAGATTCGGAGACCTCAGTGACCGTCCGCATGGAGGCTCTTGTCCCTGTTGCCTGCCAGGTCATCAAGGAGGATCTGGATAAATGGTAAGTAGGATGTTCACAGTTAAGGCAGTTATGGGGTGTGACTCTGATGGTCCCATGCCAGTGTGGTCAACCTACCCATGTTGGCTAGTCATTCTAGTCTCCGGTGCACCCGACTGCAGATATGGCTATTGTATGAAGAGGGGCATTAATGAATGATGGAACCAGGTTACTGTTATGTAATATAGCACGGATAAGCAAAATTCAATAGCAGAATATGTGAACTACGGCTGTGAGGCCATCTTCAATATTATGTTGGTATTTTAAAGTACAGATAAACAAATGGGCGCTGTCTTAATACAAAAAGAGGTAGTGTTTGAGTGGTTTATGCAGGTAAAGAGATTGACTGCTGTGATAGCATGGTTTCCAGGCTTATAATCAAACACAATGCATTGACTTACGCCTGATTTGATCAGCGGAATTTGTGTGTCCTAGATATGGTGTGTGACAGTTCTTGTTACGTTGCTTCTTCAATGAACAACCCCTGATTTGTTTTCTTGTACTGTGATGCGCAATCATGGAGGATGGTTATTTCTCTGTCTGTCCATGGATAATCTGTGGGGGATGAACAGACAATGTGCAGGACAGCCGAGTTGTTCTCCCGATCAGTATGGGTTTGTTATAACAGAGCTACAGAACCAATTGTCAAAGACGATGCGCTGTCGAAAATGAACAACATATATTTTGCACAACCATGCTCATCTATGAGGATGTTAAGTATATCACACATTGAAATAAGTACAAGAAAATTTTGTTTTTCGCCCATAATTGATTACCAGACACTTACTGATTAATGTTGAATAACTTTTGTCATTAAGCTGGAGTTTGGTGAATTTATAAAGTACTTATTTGTTTCGCCGTTTAAATTAATGTGTTTGATCTAGGTTAACAGACTGTGTGACAGACCCCATTCATTTACTGTAAAAAGGTCTTTATATATTAATCAATTTCATATTAATGTAGGGGATTTAGACCAACAGAAGGGGGTTAAATGATGCATGCCTTTCATGTTTGTAGTTTCTAGTTGTATTAAAATAGATATAGATGATTACACTTTCAACAGGCTCTGACCTGCTTTCTGTTTTTGTCAGGTTACTTTGCGCCCATGTTGGCTTCAGCCATTACCCTCATGACTGTTAAGGGATGTTGTCATAAGGGTCAGTAAGGAAATCCTGATTATTGGCCACAGATATAACATAAACACATACACTGTTTTAAAATTTGGGATATTCAGGTCAGGTGGCACGGTGGTTAATGAGCTATTTGTGCCACTTTTCAAGTCGCTTTGGACAAAAGCACCAGCTAAATAAATCAGTGCTTTGCACTTTTGCTTCACACCTATAGAGATGGTGGGATCAAGTCCCACCTCCACTGTGTGTGTGCAGTTTGTATGTCCTCCCTGTAAAATGTTCCCCTTTGGCTTTCCTGTGGTACTCTGGTTTCCTTCTGCAGCCCAAAGACTGCAGGTCTCCTATGTAAAGTATTCACACTTCAAAAATGCTAAAAGTTCTTCTTATTGTAAGCAAATTCTAGTTCTGAAAGACAGTTAGGCCTGTTGTGTATGATTGTGTGTGTATATCTATCCTGTTCTGGACTGGCTTCTTATTCTGTGTGATCAGGTTAGAATGTGTATGGACAGGTATACAGGCATTTATGCTGTAACTCAATATCAATATCAGTAGGCCATATGGAGAAAAATAGAGTTAGAAGGAGATCACTTGAAACCCAACCCAACCATCATGTTCCAAGTATTTTATTAGATCAAACTTTTTGAGTATTAATGCTTTTTTTGCTTTAACCATCCAAAATTTCATGAATATGCCTTTTAGACTATTTCTTGTAATTTGTTCACTCAAATTTTACGTAAAGGAGCTGATGATGTGAAAATTAATAGAGTTGTTTATTTCACCCTCTTAGAGGATATTGTAGACCATCAGATACATGGTCAATAATATAATACAAAAAAGATGACATTTTTTGACATGATACAATCTCACACATTTACATTTATTTGTGTCTGGATATGATTTAGCTTTATGTAGCATATTGAAAAATGCCCTTTTCTAACTAAAAACATATTATCTATTACTACAAGGGCAGGTAGCTGAAGTTGACTGTAAGACCTTAACATGAAAAAATAGCACTAGATTGTATTAGTAATGTTATGACTAATGAATTAGTTTACAATGGCTTTTTGGTTTTTGCCTGATTTTCTTTTAACTTTGAGTCTAATGGGGGGTTGTGAATGAATGCAGTCATTTTGTACACACTTGGACCAAACTTACAGTCCAAGTCAGTTTTTGTTCCATGCCTAAAATTTGGTACTTTCAAAACAAAGCACATGGTCTAACTGGGCTAAACAGGTAACAAGTGCCCTGTATGCTCGTGCATGTTGCTCCACTATGCTAAATGAAAAAAGGCAGGGAAATAATTGTGTATAAGCCAAAGAGGGATTCACGTTATACAGATGTGTTTTTCTTATTTACTAATAGCCTATGATTCAATTTCCATTTTAAAAACTACCTGTATTTGCATCTCTTAAGCTCTCTTCTGCTGATCCAACTTTCAACTGCTGATCTGATACAGTCAGTCCATCAATGGGCACAAGGCTGGGGTAGACCCTGGATGGGATGCCAGTCCATAATATTGCACAAGGCTGGGGTACACCCTGGATGGGTTCCCAGTCCATAATATTGCACAAGGCTGGGGTAGACCCTGGATGGGATGCCAGTCTATTATAGGGCAGAAGGCTACATCATCATCTCTATGGACAGTGGGAGGACCTGCATATACACATGGCGAACATACAAACCCTCAACCACTGAGAGAACAGTACTATCCATTGTACCACTGTGCCACTCTTATGGTATGATATTATATTTGTAGTACTTTCAAATGCCAATATTCTAATTTTCAAGAAATGTATTAATTAGTGCAGTGCCAGTCAACATAGGAGACATAGGGTGGCATCTTCTGAGTGAGTGCCGACTTAATTTTAATCAAAGCAGCTGAATTTTGTACTGACTTAGCTGTATTTGCTCCCTCCGAAAGAGTTAGTGCTTAAATGCCAGTTGACTGCTATGTCCTGTCTGCCGGCTGCTTGTTTGTGCCAGTGCTGCATGAAAAGCTCATCATGTAGATGTTCAGCAGGGCAAAGGCCATTCCTGATTGATGTAGCATCAATGTTTCGACAAAACTTTAAATCACAGCCCTTTCTTTACTGGCTGGGGCTCTTTAATGCACAGGCTTACCCAGGCTTAAGCCCAGAGGCCTCTGCTAAAAAAGGGCTTCAACTAACCTTGTGTGAGTCACATCCCCCCTGTCGACAACTTCTGTTGTCACCACTGACCCAGACCAACAACTTTTATAGTTGCTGTCCCCATCCCC
>JAODUD010000095.1:32936104-32946313 GCA_026784285.1 Stomatorhinus walkeri
CCCCCCCCCCCCCCCCCATGTATTCCGTCCCTCTGATTTATACTGTCAGGGCTTGCCTCTGTGTTTTGAATGCACAGTGCCTTGAATAATCTCCCTCTCTGCGATCTGCTGTCAGTGCACGTGGTGTGCTTGGTCAGTGCTAATGAAGGGTCCCCTTACACTGAATGTGATATTAACCCTCTGCTTCCACAGTGTGAAGGAGAAGGGTGAGGAAGACTGTAAGGAGCTGTTGGAGGCCTTCCAGGCCTGCCTGAAGACCACAGCAGAGGGTACATGAAGAGGAAAGCAGAACCCTAAGAGGCGTAAGCTTGTCTTTGAGGCAGTGGTTTCCAATCCAGTCCTGGAAAGTCCAAGTTTATGCTTCCTCCCGGTAGGGAGCTGTGAGGGAGCAGAAATGTGGACTCTCTAGCAGGCAGCTTGGAGGGAGAAAAAACATGGATTGACTGTGGGTTACAAGGATTTTAAGGCATGCTTACCCTGACAGGCCTCAGACATGGTGCAAAATGGAAATCTCATCAATTTAAATGTTCACCAATAAGAGTGTCATAAACTTCATAAAGACACCATGGGAATTTAACTACACTGCATGTATGACTATATTTGGATTAAATACAGTGGGGCTAAGTGCACCTTTTCTGGGAATCCTTTTGCTTTATAAGAACCAGATCTAATAATGTGAGCTAATTGTTGACCATGATCATGATCAAAATGTAACACATCTCTCTTTCTCAAAGGTCCTCAGCTTCCTCTGCAATCACTCCTGCACTGGAATAATTCACCCTTGGTTTCTGTGGAAGTGGATATTATATAAGATGAAATGTCCTGTATAAATGTCTTATTCAATCTCCTTATTTTAATATAGTTTGTTGCAATGGTTTCATACCATGCTAGGAAACATCTTAGACTATAATTGTGAAATACATAAAGGATTACAATAAAACCTATATGGTGACTGACAATGGCTTTTTCAGAACCGGAATTTGTTTACAAGAAGATTTTTTTGCATTTGTGAGAAGTTAATGCTTCACATGGGATGCCTGCAGTATCCAAAAATCAAGATTGCATCTCTTAAACAACATGGAGGTGCTTGCAACTTGTACACTATGTGAACTATTACAAATAGTTTTAGTAACAATATGCTACATTTTAATAATTATAATTGAATGCCTAGTATTTCATTTTATCATGAGGATAGTTTTAAGTGCAGATTGAGGTTATGGTATCTCTGGTTAATTTGGTGACTGACTGGGTACCACATTACACAGCGACTAAGGTTGCCAACGCTCCTACAAAAAGGAAGCTTGTTAAATGTGTGTAATCCATCCTGAATGACATCATTTAAAAGCTAAAGTTCCGATTAATTCTAAATCTCCATCTAATGTGAATTTAAAAGGGCTCAAGTGCTTGAGTGAAATTACTCATAGCTGTGTTCCTTAATCTTTTTAACTGACCTTTGTGGTAAAACATGGGAAATTATTTAATAATATGATGTAAATACTCATTCCTGCTGATTTGTGGCAACAGAGGTTAGTCCAGCATCATGTGCTTTGTGATATTTAATAAGTGGATATTTTCAAATTTGGCTTGGTAGAAAGGGTATTGGAAGAGAAGCTGTGCCTTCAGGGAGAATATGTGGGTGTTACAGAAAACCATATCCAAAGCAGAAGTGAAGTGACTGAATTAGGGTAAAATTAAGAATAGTTATATTAATTTAGCTCCATTTTCACATTATTTCTTGTTGAAACCAGTGTGATCCTGTTTACATTCTGACACTAACAAAGTAAGATGATCCACACGTCAAATGAATATTTGGGACTCCACAAACTGGGAAACCCCTAAAAAGTGACCCCAGCCACTGTGGTTTAACCCACTGCTGAAAACACTTTCATGTGCTGTATCTGCATTTCAGCAAAACACGTGTTACTGATACCTCCCCCCCCACTAGACCCCAGTCAGGCTTTGTGTGTCGGCCCTAACGGTAGGGGATGTGTGGGAGATCACTAAAGCTTGTATTTGTAAGGTTCACTCGAGAGGGCCATCCAGCACACAGGACTGCATCTGCGAAAAGGAAAGGCAAAATTGATTAATATTTAAAACCTTTGCCAATCAACTCTTAAACTGTCAAATTTGCATAATGGCAAAATCAGCAAAATTGTGACATCTAAAATGGTAATAATTGTATTTCTCAGTATGATAATATTCACCATAAGAGGACAGCAAGTTAAATAATATCCATAATTTGAAAGACCCATTGTAAAATTAAATTGCATTTATTTGCTTTGCTTACCAGCAGCCCTAGACAACACACACACACACACACAGAAATTTGTTCTCATATATTCCATTCATTCATCCGTCCATTCATTTCTATGGGCAAAACCCTAATCTCAACAATGACCTTAACCCTTAACCAATACCCAAACCTAACCTTAACCATAAGTAATCAAACATAATACAGGTCTTATGACATTTTTTGTTTTTAAATAGTACTCATGTATTTTCATTAAAAAATGGTCCCATAACAGCAAAATAACAGGTTTATGTCACATTTTGAGGACATTTGGTCCCCACCATGTAATGTATACCTGACCCACACACACACACAATCCTGGATAAACAGGTGGAAAATGGATATTCTGCTACTGCTCCTACTCACCATTAAGTCATTTTACATTTTTTATGTATTTATCAGATGCCTTTATCTAAAGCAACCTTCTTTTTGAGAAAGCAGGGTCAAGCAATTCCTGGAGTTAAGGCCGGTGTTCATGGACCCAAAAGTGAAATCACTGCGTCGGCCCTGGGATTTGAACCTAAGATGACCATTCGATCACAGGCACAGCATCCCCACTCACTGGCCCACAGAGGAAATTCAGTCTGGGTGCAAAAATCATGACCTCTCTGGTAATCCAAACGTCAGCTTATTAATTTTTGCCATTAACCAATACGTCATGAAATGTTATACAGAAAGGCAAGCAGATTATTGCTTACAAACTATTCAATAGCTCTCACTTCTATTTTGGGACTGCATTACTATTGAAGGGTGCCCTGTAAATATGATGGATTGGCATGCCATACAGGGTGAGTCCCTGTGCCCCAGATTTTCAGTAATAGATTTGCTCATTAAGACCCTCAGCCAAACAGGGGATCTCAGGTTGGATATATTATTATTTTAATACAAAATATATGTTGCGTTGGTCCTATGCAATGAAATTTAATGCAGTTAGTCTGCTTGTGACAAATAATCTTCTCCAAACTATTTTTACACGTTTGAAAAGAAAAAAAAACATATTAGACATTAAACATATTAAATAAACCTATTATGTCTGATATATATATACATATATATATATATATATATATATATATATATAGGAAATACATCTTAATCTAGTTTTTCGCTTGTATTATATTTATTATTTTATTGTTTAATAAACTGACATACACAAGCAGCGACCGGGAATAATGCTAAATTAACAACAAAATGTATCTTCGGCCACTCGGTCTGAATCAGTCTGATTCTGATTCGTCGGGAAATCAGCAGGGAGAGCAGTAATTGGCGAGATTTGATTGTTTTAATCATTAAGATGACCGAGGCTCTCGCAGAGACAAGCGTATTTTGAGAAAAAGGGAGAGGGAGGGGACTGGGAGGATGGTGAGGGAGTGGGACCCGGATGCTGATGCTGCTCGTGTCGGATGAGGGGAAGGAAGAGGAGACAGAAAAGAGCGATTTACGGGAAGAAAGAGATATTAAGGGAGGAGGCCTTCGCTCCCAAGGACCTTAGTATTTTTTGAAGATCGCCAAGAAACTGTATTTTTTTTTTAAGGAAATCGCTGAATGAATGAAACTGGGACCGGCAAACGAGAAGGAACAGAGAGAGGGAAGATGCTGTGATATGCGCCCTGGTAGAGAAGGGAGGGGGATAGTGAGCAAGCGAGAGAGGGAGGGGGAGAGTACTACGCCGAAGATGCTTGTTTTACTAGAAATGCGTTTTTCTGCTTCAAAACCAACAAAGCTGGGCCTAGTTAAAGAACTGCATTGCTTTGCATCGGATAGCAACCTCCCAGCAGTAAAATATTGACATATATTGATAGCCGTGCTTTAACATGCCAGACTAGAGGGGATGCGGACAGTGTAGTTGTTTTGTTGATTAAAATGAAGAAAATTCCAGATCTCTGACTGTTATATAACCCGGTGTGCTTCGATTGCATGGTATCAAATATTTACCTGTAAATATGTTGGATTAGACGTAAATTAAGCTATGGAAAGCGATATTCAGTGAGATAAAGAGCAGGGCAGAGAAAATAGGTGGCGAGAAGGGAGAGGGCTGGAAGGCTGATAAATGCGATGTGCAAGTGCGGACGGGCACGCAGGCGTAAGATTAATAATTGCGAGCAGAAAATTAATAATCCGCGATTGCTATATATAAAAATCTAGGCACAATTGTTACTAACGCCATCACTGTCTCTTATATAGACATTGTAATTCTCTTAAGTTTACGTTGAAACCTCTACCCTTCACGTCGCTTGCTTCTATATCATTCCTGTTCCCTTAACCCCTCATTACTCCATAATTACCAAAACAACAATGTACTCATATTTTGCTACAGCCGAAGCATACCCTCTCTCCTAACGGCACAGTATAGGCGGTAACGTTTTTTTCGGGATGACTGCAATATTAAATAAGAGAAAGTGAGGAGTAGGCCACGGGACACTGTTACAAGCTCCCCGTCCCTCACTGTACATTTTCATTTGTAATGCCTTTGCACAAGCAGGCGAGGGCCTTTTACACAGCAGTCTTAAAATCTTATCATCACGATTTTTAAAAAATTGTCATTATTTACTGTGAAACGTAGACGAACAGCATGTCCAGTAAAGACCAGTCTGGGAGTCACTCGGCTCAGTATGTCGGGCCTTACCGACTGGAGAAAACGCTGGGGAAAGGACAGACAGGTAAGAAGCATTTAAATGTACTTTATATAACTGTATCTAAACTATTGAATTATACTAAATAGGAAAGATCTGAAAGTAACAGGGTAGATTTAGGGCAGTGCCTTTTATATGCCAATTACCGTGTTTTTGAACAGTTCAACGGAATATAGATTCATGTTTTTTGTATAAAATCTAGTAACGGTTAGAGAAATAACGTGGTCGGCAGTGTGTTTGTCAGCTGATATCATACTCCATACATTTGCTGTATTGACAGTTTGCAGCCATTTACGGGTTGAGAGCGTTTCCTGTATTTGAACAGCTTATTGAGGGGTTCCGGCTGGCCTGCTGGCATTTTATTGACGTTTTTGTTGTGTCAGGGTGTGCATGTGTATGTCAGTGTGCTCCACTTCCATTCACGCTGGGGTTTTTAAATGCGTGATGGGCGTCCTGATGCTCGTTTACTTTATGCATCTGTCCACAGACATGATGCAAACAAGTTGATCTTCAAGTTTTATGTAGCTACACCATTACATTTTTTTCCAAGAAGGAAAGTAACACCGAAAGCTGCTTCCTCTGTCTTTTGCTGTTTTTCTGTGACGATGTTACTTTGCAGTGTGTTTGGCGTACACGGTGATGGGTCAGGGTCTGTAACTATAAACTCCTACTCTCTCTGTTAAGTCTGTAGTTTAGGCAAAGAATGTGTAGCCAGCTAGATCAGAGATGACACAGGGAATGGCTTATTTTAATCTTTCCGTAACCCAGGTTACCAATTTTAACTTTCCTTAGTGTTTTGTATATATAACACTGTAAGAATTTGCTACAATGGTTTACTAAACTTAAACTGCTTAAAATAAAAAAATCCTTTGTCCAACGCACCATTTCACAACTTTGGCTTTTAACTTTTTTGTTTTACAGGTTTGGTGAAGCTGGGAGTTCACTGTATTACCGGTCAAAAGGTTGCAATAAAAATAGTGAACAGAGAGAAGTTATCGGAGTCAGTGCTGATGAAGGTGAGAGGGCTGACTTATGTAATGGCAGCTACTCAGACACAGGTTGATTGCCAGTCTGTGTGGACATTAACATAGCGATGATGTAAAATAACTTGTGGGCACAACTTTTTCAGGTGGGTGTATCTGCTTTTGTGAGTTGCTTTGTGATTGAAAGTGGTTTTTGGGAATGTTTCCTAGTAAGCCCAATAGCCTGGGCTGTATATTCAGTATTGTGCTATTCGCTTGTGTATGTTTTTCTTTTCTTTTTTGGTAAAATGAGAAAGAATTAACATTATATGAATTGAAATTGAATAATTATCATTATGACCCTGTATCGCATAAGCTGAGTGATGAATGCAAGGCTGGATGAATTGTTCTGAGAATAATTCGAATTTTTGGTCACACTCAAGTTCTGCTATTTTGTGTTTTGAGATTATAAACTGAAACTTTCCTGTACCAGAACGAAACAGAAAACTGTGCAGGCTCATGGCTTTTGGTCTGTATGTGGGTCAGCGTTTTTGGCTTATTGTATAAAAATATTTGTAATCTAAATAATTTTGTGTTTAGATTTCACTAGTTTTGCTTCTACTATTTGCATTTTTTGTCCCACTGATTTAAATATTACTAACAGTCTCCAATACAGTCATCTCTTCCATTTACACTAGGTTGTTGTAGTATAAGTTTCTGTTGCAATGCTAATAATACCTTTAAACAGTTCTACAGTTAAAACAATTTTGTCATAGGTCTCATGAAATGTGCTCATCATGTTTATCATACATGAATGTGACCCCTAGATTATATACTTAAACAGTAACATTAATACTGCAATCAGGTTGTTGCACTGAATCCCAAGTCAACAATTTTTCAGTATTGATCAGAATGTGACAAATAAACAACAAAAATAAACAAACTAGTTCCCTGCAGCACATTTAATTAATGTGGACATTTGGCTAATTTTAAAATATACTAAATTAACCTGAGAAAATCTATTTCTTCATACTCTTGAGGATAAGGTTTTGTGCGGTTAATGATTGGAATAAATGTTGCTACTCTATAGTATTGTTGTAACAGAGGAAACAACTGTTCATCTTCTCATAAATTCACAATAATTTTCAGTGAACACAGTTTCTTGCTTTTGCTGATATAAGTAGGGAATTAAATAGACCTTGTGTGGCAGGTAGAGCCTCTGCTCGGACGATAGAAGCAGGAAAACATGGCCGCAGGGCCAGATGGGTTACCAAAACAGGAAGAACAAACAGCGTCACTTCCATTCGTGTGGCCGCTGAGCGCTTTTGACCTGTGATACAGTGTGTCATTTTATTTTCATTCGCAACCGGAGTGGAAAATCCCGCATTCCCGAATTGGATGGAATGGGTCCATGGTTGGCCCGGCATTAGCGCAGCCTGGTAATAGCGGTCTTCTCTGCAGGCTACCTTTTCGGGATGTATCCCTCCATTGGCAGGGTGTCTTTATAATGAACAGATGGCTCGCAGGACAGCAGGCTGACCATTTGCCTAATGGAACGCATATCACATGAAACCTCATGCTAAAGCAAGGGTTAGCGGTCTCGATCTTCGGTCAAACACTGTTACCTCAGGTGAAATCTAGGGTGCTTACTTTACATCCAAGGTGAATGATCATTGTTATTACATTGGGTGAAATCTAGTTTTATGGCAAGCAATATTATCTCAAAGGAAGATGAGAGATGCTGGTATAAAACCTTGGTTAATCATTATTACTCCCAAATGGGGATTTTGAGTATGAATCTTATTGCAAACATTAATAGACTAGGTGAAGTTTTGGGAGTAAGTCCAATATCACATTTTATTGCCTCGGTTGAGGTCTAGGCTTGTAAGTATCACATTAAGAATTGCAATACTTAACACTGAGTAACAGAATATACTAGTCTGCTAATATTGGTAGGTAAGAAAGCCATGATAGTAGTGGTATTGACTTAAAGTGCATTAATGGGAACACAAGAGAAATCAGTGTGTCCTTGGCCTTATGGTTTTTTCTCCATTAAGGTGGAGAGAGAGATCGCTATTCTGAAACTGATAGAACATCCGCATGTGCTGAAGCTGCATGACGTATACGAGAATAACAAATATCTGTAAGTATGTTCAGCTGTTGCAGTGTGTGAGCACTGAACAGCTAATTAGCTGTGATTAGCACAGCAACGATCTGTGATTATACCAGTCAGTGAGAATTTCTGAATTTAAAATACTTTTCAGTTTGCCTTCTGAACATTTTGCATTTCTACCCTTTTACTACTAATTTTTTTCTTTTAATGTCTCTCTATGTACTGCTAATTTTATAATGCTTAATGTTTGCATTTATAGAGATATTATTCTCATAGATTATTAGTAAAATTGCTGTTAGTAATTTTGCTGTTCATTCTTGCTGTCGCAGGCATAGATGCTACCAGGTTTAATTTTAGCAGTGACTTCAGAATCAGGATATGTTTGCCATGCAGTAAAAGGTTCAATAATTATTTGGTGGCAGTACAATATTCTGTACTGGCAGCTCTTGACTAAAATCGACTTGAGTAAATCCAAACTTAAACTTTATGTAGTGCAGATTTTTTTATAAAGCATAAACGTAAAAAAATGACAAGCACCAGTGAGTAAATTGACAGTCTATTTTTTCACTGATTTTAATACATCTTTTTAGTTCATGGTTACTCAACACTTCCAACCACAAAGGCCAGCTTTTTATTGTTTATTACATTGGGGGCTGGAGGGAGTCACCAAATTTCACTGAAGATGGGGAGGGTCCCCCTCAATATATTTTTTCAGACAGGGGACCTGTGACCAGTGTTTTTGCAACCCTGCTTTAATACACAGTGTTCAGCATACATGAGTACACCCCAAAATATTTCTCAGAAAATCATCTATCTCTCTTTGGAATTAATACTTTCTTTGGGATCCTGTACCATAAAATATTCCAGAAAATCTGATTTATTGATTGCAAATGAGATTTGTCAGTAGAAAAACAAAACTGAATTTTATTTAACAATATGATGTAAGACCATGGTGCAAAGATGATATGACCATGGTGCAAAGAGATGATATTTATCTAATAAAACCCCCTCCCATTCAGTGTTGACAGTGATGTCACTACAGGGAAGAGCGATGTCATATGACTTGAGAAAGAAAGTCATTTCTTTACACAAAAATTAGTAAGGCATCATTAATCAAGTATTAGGAATACGGCAGAGAAAGAGTTTCTAAAATTCAAAAAGGATGGACAGGCACCTCGACATGAGTGTTTCTTGATAAGAGAAGTTGTGGAAAATCCTCATGGAGTTCATCATAGTGAAGAAGTAGAAAGCCAAACTGGGATGACTGTTTCCCGTAATCGAGAGTTACCTGTATATCTGAAATTTGTTAGGCCTACTGCTGCTCTTTATGATCAGCTTCAGATTGAACAGCTTCCCTTGTTTTCCCCTGCGGATCTTGGGTTGGTTTTTTTCCCTAGGTACTTGGTGCTGGAGCATGTGTCGGGCGGTGAGCTGTTTGACTATCTGGTGAAGAAGGGCAGACTGACGCCTAAGGAGGCCCGCAAGTTCTTCAGGCAGATCATTTCAGCTCTGGACTTTTGTCACAGTCACTCCATCTGGTAAGATGGGTCTCCAGGCACAGCATGGTGCAGGATAAATACAGATGCCCAATGGACTGGTTTAATAACACTTCCTCTACTTTCCACTACATTGCGTAGAGGTACACTGTTTTCCTGACTCCATGTAAGACTGAAAAGATATTCTGTTTTTCCTGCTTACAATTATGAAGAATAGCCAAAAGGGTTTCAATACATCCAAGTGTTCACAATATGCTAAAGATACTAATGTGTACTACATATATAAAACCTAAATTAGTGTCAAAGGGTATTATTTCAGTATTTGGAGTTCCAGGGTGCCAGTTTTGGATCTTATCAAAATCTCAAAGGAAGTAAACGCTGTCTGCTCAACTGTTACATGACATTATTTGTGACATGTTCCATGATGTGCTTTGCTCTGATCTCTCCCATAATGCGCTACGCAGTAATCTCCCCAATGACGCGCTCTGCACTCATCTCCCCAATGACGCACTCTGCACTCATCTCCCCAATGACGTGCTCTGCACTCATCTCCCCAGTGACGCGCTCTGCACTCATCTCCCCAATGACGTGCTCTGCACTCATCTCCCCAATGACGCGCTCTGCACTCATCTCCCCAATGACGCGCTCTGCACTCATCTCCCCAGTGACGCGCTCTGCACTCATCTCCCCCGTGACGCGCTCTGCACTCATCTCC
>JAODUD010000095.1:32946600-32972445 GCA_026784285.1 Stomatorhinus walkeri
CAGTGACGCGCTCTGCACTCATCTCCCCAGTGACGCGCTCTGCACTCATCTCCCCCGTGACGCGCTCTGCACCGATATCCCCCGTGACGCGCCCTGCACCGATGTCCCCCGTGACGCTCTCTGCACCGAAGTCCCCCGTGACGCGCTCTGCACCGATGTCCCCCGTGACGCGCTGTGCTCTGATGTCCCGCGTGACGCGTTCTGCACTGATATCCCCCATGACGCGTTCTGCACTGATATCCCCCGTGACGCGCTCTTCTCTGGTCTCCCTTGTAACCCACTCTGATCTCCCTTGTGACGCTCTCCCTGCTTCACCTTCTGCAGCCACAGAGACCTGAAGCCCGAGAACCTGCTGCTGGATGAGAAGAACAACATCCGGATTGCTGACTTCGGTATGGCCTCCCTGCAGGTGGGAGACAGTCTGCTGGAGACGAGCTGTGGGTGAGTGCTGTGTGTGTATGCAGACTGGCCTGTTTCTCTGCTCTCTGTTAGCGGAGCAGCGCCATAGAATATTCTACTAAAATGACATGCATTATGCTGAATATTAGTTGTTTCCTTTGTTATTTGTTCGTTTAGAAAAATAATTTGTTACAGTTGATGGTTCTTGTAATTATGTCACCTTGAATATGCCTCAGGATGAAGGTGCAGTTTGGCTTGAATGCAAATTTAAACAAGATATGCATTCATGTATTCAAGTTTAATAAAAATAATTCATACTTCCATATTCTTGTATTTTCAATAATTTCAGATCCCCACATTATGCCTGTCCAGAAGTTATCCGAGTAAGTATTTAAATTTTTTTTTATTAATGACATGTTCAGGCTATTATTGTGTTTCAAGTGAATGAAATAAGGCTTCAGTGCATTTTTGCCGTCTGAAATTTCACAGGTAATTTGGGAGAATAGTAGAACATGCGTGAGCATGATGTAAGGCTGCTGTGCTCATTCGTCTGCTAACTTGCGTACAAACTGCTTCAGGGTGAAGGCGCCGTGCCGTGTGTGGCACATTCGCGGCAGAAGCATGACGCTAAATTGTCTGCGGCTGATGAACTATGAGAATGACGTTATCCAAAGCTATTAGCAGAGATTTATCTCGGAATTAGTAAATTAAGTATATTCTGCCTGTAGAATATTGTTTTTAGCTAGTGAATCCATGCAAGTCAAATGGAGTCGGCGCGTTAGTCATTTCGTGGCACGGCGCTGCAAGCTGCGATATTTTTGGCGGTATGTGGTGCAGAGTTTGCAGCGCTGTCCTCCCCTCAGGGCGAGAAGTACGACGGCAGGCGGGCGGACGTCTGGAGCTGTGGCGTCATCCTGTTCGCGCTCCTCGTGGTGAGTAACCTGCAGCATCCTCCTGCCTCCCGTCTCCATCTACCTGTGTCACTTCTGATTTTTTTTTTTTTATATTAATCCCTTGTTTGTCTCTTCTTCTCATAAATGATGTGTTTGTTTTTAAGTACACATAGTAACCTGATGGCAGGGTACCGGGGATAATCTGTATGTTTGAGAAAAGAGAAATAAAATGTTGACAGTGGCGTGGGGGTGGAATAGAGAACTCACCGATGTGGTTTTTCTCTTTTATGCATCTATCAGGGGAGACTGTACTAGTCCCAGCAAGTCCAGCTGTCTCTGTGTGTCTCTTCTCTCTTCTTTGGTATTCTCTTACTTTCTGTATGCCAGCTATCTGCCATTCTTGCTTTCGTGTTAATCCCTGACACCTATGCCATTCCCTCCCCCATTTCCAACTGCTGTGACCCCCTGCCCCTTCCACGGCACTATCCCTTACTCACTGCTCTTCCCCCAACCCCATCTGCTTCTTTTCACTGTTCCCTTGGAACCACCCGCAGGGCGCCTTGCCCTTCGACCACGACAACCTACGGCAGCTGCTGGAGAAAGTGAAGAGCGGGGTCTTCCACATGCCCCACTTCATCCCTCCTGACTGCCAGTCCCTACTCAGGGGGATGATCGAGGTCAACCCAGAGAAGAGGCTCACGGTGAGAGTGCAAGCCACCACTGTGGGTCTGAAGGGGGCGCTGTGGGGAATGCTGGCAGAGAGCCAAGGCTGGACATTGGCACACACAATGACTCTCACCATCTCCAGTACTTACACTTTTTTATTTTTAAACTGGGACTTTACCCCTCCCCAACTCATTATTAAATGAGTGACTCAGTCGCAGATATATACATTCACTCTCACCCACTGTTGTGCACTGACCAACCTGGTATGGATAAATACAAGTGGACAAATGTATGTATAATTAGAATGTATGTGGCTTGTGGCCGTGATAAGATGCACGGCGTACTGCTGCACGTACTCGCGTCATTGACTTCCCACGTGCAAGTACAGGCTATATAAATCTCTCCATCTGTCCTCTTTCCTTACAGCTAGAAGCAATACAAAAACACGCCTGGTATCTGTAAGTAAAGATCTTATTTCATTTAGTTTATGTGGTTTTCCATAAACAAAAGCATAAAAACAGGCAGGAGTGGGTTAGCGACAGTGCTGATAGGGTCAGTTCTCGCCCAACAGTATGGCCCTCTCTCTCTGCCAGGGGGGGTCGGAACGAACCCTGCCCGGAGCAGCCTCCCCCCAGGCGGGTCTGTGTGCGCCGCATCCTGTCCCTCACCGAGCTGGACCCTGATGTGTTGGACAGCATGCACTCACTGGGATGCTTCAGGGACCGAGTGAAACTCGCACGAGACCTGCAGTGTGAGGAGTGAGTCAGCCCCCCCTGCCAGTTCCCCGTGTGCTGATCAGTGTGTTTAATTCATTTTTAAAAAATGGCTGCCTTGTATTACAGCAACGCTGTTTTGGGCCACAAATGCTACTCCGCCAGTTCCCCACCCTGCTCTTTCTCTAAATTTACTGCCCTTACTAGTGGGGCAGGAAGGAAGTGGGCGAGAGAGTAGCAACCTTGTATTTTCTACTTGAAACATAAGCGCTGAAAGAAAGTAGGCAATACCAAGACATTCCCTCTCTCTTTCCCAGAGAAAATCAGGAGAAGATGATCTATTACCTCCTCCTTGACCGAAAAGAGCGGTATCCTAGTTGTGAGGATGAAGACCTGCCACCCAGGAATGACATTGGTACGCACCTTTATATGCTTCACCTCTGAATCATGGAAAGGGTGAGGTTCCATGCCACCCTTTCCATTAGCTGCAGCCCGATTGTTAGGCTGCAGTAAATCATCAGTTTGTCAGTATTGCACATTATAACTACCTACTGAGAGAACCTGGTTGCACCTTACTGATAGCATGCCGCTAATTACCGTGCTTCCAAACATTAATAAATGTTTTGCAAGGATTCACTGAGTATATTTTTCCTGTGGTATGTTTATATTGAATCTGTAGTTTATGTATAAGTTATGTTTAAATTTATTTAAATTTTTTAATCAATAGAAGGACTGTAGCTTGGTAGATCCAGCGCAAAAGCTGATAGCTTGTTAGCTGTTAGCGTCATGTTTGTGTGGAGCATGATTCCGGCCATTTTGCCATTCTTGTCAGACCCGCCCAGGAAGCGAGTGGACTCCCCGATGCTGACCAGGCATGGCCGCTCCCGGCCTGAGAGGAAGAGTCTGGAGGTGCTAAGCGTAACGGAGCAGGGCTCCCCGACCCCACCACGCCGAGCACTGGACACGGCAGCGCACAGCCAGAGGTCAGCTCCCTCTGCAGGGGCATGGGAGGAGGGGGCGTGGCAGAGTGGGGTTTGAGAGGAAGGGGTGGGGCACAGCCAGAGGTCAACTCCCCCTGCAGGGGCACAGGAGGAATGGGCAGGCAGGGATGGGCCACATGCTTTCAGGGCGCCGACCGCTCAGTGACCTGCAGACTTAAGGAAGGATGAACGTTTTGTGATTTGGTGGCATGTGCTACACAATCTTTTAAGAATCAAGATCTTTTATCTTAATAGAGCTTCAGGAAAATCTGACAGCAGAGAATTAGTTACTGCGACACACTCTTTTCAAGTGACTTGGGGCGATTGGGTTGTGAAAGGCGCTATATAAAAATGAATTGAACTGAACTGAATGACTTATTTTCAGTTATGATATTCTTTTCTGACATACTTGCCCAGGAGCAGTGAAAGTCAGATGGGGCATCTCCTGACAACTAGAGCTCTGCTGTTGTGTCTTTATCTTCCCTTATGTCTGGTCACAAAAGCAGTGTGATTCTTGCAGAGATGAGTTCATGTAAACCTTCAGAGAAGGGATTAAAGCTGTCTGCACACTGTGGCATGTTTAGGTGAATATAAAGCAAATGCTAACAGCCTTACTGCTGTGACAGTGCAGGAAGTGACATCAAACAGACTGTGCCTTAGACAGCACCCCCTCCCCCCCCTTTTCTGATTCAGGTCCCGGTCGGTCAGTGGAGCCTCTACAGGACTGTCCTCAAGTCCCCTGAGCAGTCCCAGGGTAAGTGATTCCCCACCTTCAAAGACCTTTAATGCCATGTTGCATTAGTAAAACATCTGGGCTGTGTTGCACATGCACACGGGAGTGGAATTAGCAGAATGTTTTGCTTTTTATCCCATTATGACTAACTATTGAATATAATGTACGCATGTAATTTTATTAGTAGCATTTTATTAATAGCTTTACTTTGCAAACGTAAATCTTATTGTAAATGTGCATTGCACACATGATATTCCATTTTGAGTCATTTTACATACCATACTGCAAATCCTTCTTTCCAGTTTCATATCCTTCCATTTTCTGGTTTCTGCTGCCTTCTGTGTGATATTTTTAGGATACTAGACAATTCTAACCAAGTTTGGTATAAGATGCTTCATAGCGTTTCTGCATTTTCTAGACTAGAACATACATATGTGGAATTGCTGGGTGCATCATTGTATCAATAATGAAATATGGGTTATCTGGATTTTCTTTAGGCAAAGTGAACCCCCCATTCGATCCTTTTACCAAAGACTAATACACTTTTGTAATTATCTTAGCACTGTACTGCAATATAAACATCCCCAGGAACAGAAAGCCCTTCAGGGTTTGTGTCATTGGTTTGCAAGGAATACACAAGCAATTTATTTGCACAGAGGACTTTGCAGTGTATTACCAAAATATGTCATGCATGCTTACTTTTAATAATTGCCAATTAGTTTAGCCTTAAGAGTCACAATTCACAGGCCATGACATATTTCATCTCCATTCGTCTTTCCATTCTTCCATGTCTTCCCCTTCCCTGTTTCCCCTCCTTCTCCACTGTGTCAGAGCCCAGTCTTCACTTTCAACCAATCAGAAGTCACTTCTGCCACCACCATCCAATCAAAGGAGCCAAAGGCCGGAAGCTCCCCAGCAGCTCGCTCATCACAGCGAACTCCCGATCAAAAAACCCAAACTCTGCCATCCAAAGCCTCCTCGGATCGCCCCCACCTCCAGTCCATGAAATCCCTCCAGCTCCACACGCCTCCATCGCCTTCTCCATCTCCTTCTCCTCTTCTTTCCCCACGCTTTTTCTTTTTCCCCGCTCCTTCTGTTCTTAAGTCTGTCACCAAGAGCATCTATCCTAACTCTTCTCATCCTAATACTCTGCCGCAGGTCACCCCCCAGGGCTCTCCACTCCCCACCCCACTTGGTACCCCCGTCCACCACCCCCAGCACCCCTCTCCGACCCCTCCCTCTTCTTCTTCTTCCTCTTCTTCTTCACGGGCGGAGGGTGGAGGGGTGGGAGTCGGCTCCCTCTCCCTGACCCCACCATCCAGTCCCGGAGGTGGCGGCGGCATGGCGGCCAGTAGCTCCGCCCACTGGAGGACCCGCCTCAACTCCTTTAAAAACAACCTGCTGGGGTCGCCTCGCTTCCACCGGCGCAAGCTGCAAGGTGAGGAATGGAAAGCCAGCTATATGGGGGTGGGGCCACAGGGGCACTGGCCCCAGCTGAGAGTTGATTGGCCCCTGCACTGCTCCCACCCCTGTCACTTGCCAATTCAAAACATATCATTGGCTAATGATAAAACCATCAATCTGTATGAATTATGGGCCCTCTTATGCCTGGGGCCAGGGTGCAATCACTCTGTACTGGCTATTCTTCACTAGAGTTAGGAACATGGGCTTAGTTATTAAATGTAAGGTAATAAGGTATCACAGAAAACAGTGTTGTTGGTGAAAGGGCAAAAGCAGCAGTATGATGGGCTTAAGAGTTTATTTCAATCTATTTTTGCATTCCAAGCTAACATTCAAATTGTGGGCATAATTTTGTTTAAAAAGAGTTAATTAGGTACATATATATATATATTTAAAATAATGATATCAAAATAAACTTCAAAATCTTTTTAAATTTTGGAATCATAACCCCAGTTATAGTGCTGAATTAGTTTCTATAATGTCATGAAACTTGAAAGGCATAGCATCCAAAATCCGTCAAATTAAAAACAACAACGAAGCAATGAGAGCTAGTCTAATTAGAAGTACCAGTCTTATTCCCTATACAGTGGTACCTCAGTTCTCATTAGAACTCGAATTTCTTAAAAGTCAAACCAACCAGTTCGAAAAAAATTACCTAAAACTCGATCTGAATCTCGGAAGCCAAACCGTTAACGCCGACCTAAGATGACTTGTACGCATGGGGAAATGACTCATGTGGCACGTCTCTCAGTGGAAACAAAGGGTAATGCTTCAGTCTCAGCCTCGCATTCACTGTGATAGCATCATGCACGTTTACACTAGCTGAATACATATATTTAGACAGTAAGAATACATTTAGACAATGATAGACAGTAACAGTAATTATTATATCAGATACATTTAAAAATAAAGATTTCTTATTAATTATTTTAATAGTAATAATAAACCATTAATACATTTAATTATAATATTGTTATGCCAAGGCAAACACAAAGGCACAGAAGTCCGGGTATCGGGGAATACAGGGTTTAATTACAGATACGGCAGGCAAAACGTAGACGGACAATACAATGACCGGACTGGGGAAACCAACTGAAACGTGGACTAAATAGAGAGGCCTAATGATAACAACCAGAAACAGCTGATCTTACAGGAATTCCACACGAGGTTAACGAGGGGGCGTGGCACACGGAAGGAGCGGATGATTGGGGCTTTACACATTTTTTGGATACATTTATTTTCTTACTTTAAAAATT
Organism: Stomatorhinus walkeri; assembly: GCA_026784285.1. Lineage (NCBI taxonomy): Eukaryota > Metazoa > Chordata > Actinopteri > Osteoglossiformes > Mormyridae > Stomatorhinus > Stomatorhinus walkeri. The sequence continues at coordinate 32,953,702 of JAODUD010000095.1, forward strand.
ACTGTTTTGATAGATGTCTTTAGTACAATATATGTTTTTCTTGTTTTGTCCAGTTCATTGTGTTTAAATGCTAAAAAAAATTATATTTCGGTGTAACCAATTAATTGGCTTTCCATTATTTCTTATGGGGAAAATTCGATCAGAACTCTTAACTTTTTAGGATTCGGTCCAGAGTTCTGAATGGATTAATTTCGAGTTCTGAGGTACCAGTGTACTTACTTCAGACAGATAGCATTGGACTTAACACCAGTACAATGTATAAATCGATCAGATTTTATCATTGAGAATTTTCAGAAAGCTGGTTTCCCAGCAAAAACCATTAACATTGTCATATATGCCTGTCTTAGATCACCTCAGAATTGAGTGTTGAGCTGTGCCTCTGCTTAGGTGATTCCTTATCATGGCAGGATAGGAGCCAGGTCTTGGCACACAGGAGGCTGTAATGAAGCTGATCTTAACATTATGGGCTGGTTTAGCACCACACTGGAAATGAGCAAAGAGTGTCCGAATCAACAGCTGTTTTTTAACACTACTCTATAACAGATTAACTGCTCACTTGAAATGTGTAGAAATGTCAGACTAGATTATTTGAAAAACTAGGTGACAATAACAAAATCGATCTTTTCCGTATCTTACTGATTATGTGCCTTTTTTTTATTTTTGAGAGATATACACTGATGAGCCAAAACTCTATGATCTCTGTCACGAGAATAATGTTGACACGAATGGTGCGTGTCAAAGACTGGGATATATTGTATTCGGTGCATGTCAACATGTAGAATGCAGTAGAAATGGACTGGGATACAGGTCTGAGTGACTGAAGGACAAGGGCCAAATCATTAGGGCCAGATGACTGGGTCAGAGCATCTTCGAAAAGGCAGGGCTTATGAGGTGCTTGTGGTCAGCTGTGGTGAGAACCTACTGAGGGTGGTTTGAGGAGGGAAAAAACATTATCTGTAGACAGGGTGTTGGGCAAATGAGGCATCTCAATTCAGTATATGAACAAAGGCTATCCCATCTGGTACAAAGTAACAGAAGGGCTACTGGGGCACAAATGGCAGATAATTTTGATCCTGACACAAAGCGCACTGAGCCTTGCTGTGTACGGGTCGCGTAGCCAAAGGCCAGGCAGAGTCTGTGTATATGTGTGTGTGTATGTATATGCGGTATTTTGAGTATAGGGATAGTATGAGCAAAGATTTTAAATAGGGACCTATAGTAGTCCTTGCTGGTTGTAAACAGGGCACGAGCTTCAGTTGTGATGTTGCACAGAATCCCAGAATTCTCCACTGCATTCAGAACATTCAGCCTATCAGGGAAGTTGATGGAGGAGAGCAATGAAGAAACATTATTGGCATTGTTACCTGTTTATTTTAAAAAGCTGCCAGATCAAAGCATAAATGCAGTAAAAATATTGTAATTTATTTTATTGAAAGCCAATACCTTAAAATGAGGATTTCTCCAGTCATTAAGTACACTTTCAATTGTTGTCAGGCTTTTCTTTTTAAAACTAATTTGCCAAATAGGCTTGAGATTTACATGATTATATATGATAGGTTTCTCCAAAATCCATCACACAAAGGTACAGTCCAGTGCTCCTGATAACATATTCCATGCAGTGGGGTTGATCACACGGACGGGATTATATAGTGTTTCGACCTGCCTGTTGAAAACATGCGAAGGTGTATGATTTAAAAAAAAAAAAGAAAAACAAGACTGTTTGACATCCCTACTTATAAATACAATGCCCTCACTTTTCTTATTATCTGTTCATTTTGTGTTTTTGAAAGCATTAAAATTCAGCTTGTACTTGCTTTCAGGTTGTATTTTTTTTGGAAATAAATAATCTCTTCATCAGAATTTTAAATGAATGTTAGGCGTCCCTGATGGCAAGCCGGCGATAATCTTGTTTAATGTTCAGTTTTTTCCTTTTCCTTTTTCATATGCAGTTTGGTTTATGGATGTGTCAACCTTGTTCAGTTAATCCAAACGATCTTAGTCACACCTGTGTCTCCTTATTCTGTCAATACTTAACGCTGGTCAGAGTTTGTCAGTTTGAGCTCTGTGTTTGAGATTGTTACTCCAGTGCTACTTTTCAAAAAGTATGCAGTGATTAAGTGATGAATTGCGATTAAGTAAATGAATCGCCTGACATCCCTTGTATTTTTTTCTCCACCTGTTGTTGACATCGTGCTTTCAGACATCAGCCAGCTCTATTACAGCCAAGCTGTGACCAATTTGAAAGTTCCAGGTACTTCTGTTGCAGAACAGGGTTGGTGTGATAATGTAGACTTAGGTGTTATTTATATTTTTTTTTTGCGCATGAAATTAAACAAGGTGCATGCATAATTTAGACTTCAGTATTCAGAGGATACACAGATGGGCTCTGGTCTGGGCTGGAGTCAAAACAAAAGCAGATCTTATCAAAATATAGATCAAGTGGAATAGGAAGGATAGAATCAGTGTGAACTGTTAAGGTCACTTCACTGTTGGCGAGATGGATCACAGTAGTACATCCAGGCAAATTAGTATATGTCCCACTGGGTTGAGTAAACTCCCACCTCTGCACGGTACACTCACTGGCCTTTGGGAAGGGCAATTTGAAGCAGAAGAGAACAAGGTAAACGATGAGTCAGGGATTCCAGAGAATGCCTGTGTTCAGTGTGCTGGAGTGCCACCTGCTGCCCTAAACAAAGCTTAAAGTGAGATTGTGAAGGGGGAGAAGGGCCAAGTGATTGGGGGAGGGGCTGAGACATGGATGGGTTTGGGAGGTCAGGAATTAGCCGAGCAGCAGTATTCTTACGGAAACACCCAAGGTCCAGAGATGGAAGGACTGAAGCTGAATAATTACAGTAAAATTCCATTATAACAGACTTCAAGGGACCTGGTAAAACAGTCTGTTATATCCAGAGTCCGTTATATCCAGAGTTGCTGTATGCCTAGAACACAACTACAGGACACCATTTACTCATGCCACACTCCAACACACTTGTGGTAAAGATTATTATATTTTACATGTAGTAATACAACTTTATTTACTGTATTTCACCTATTGCAACTCAACAAAAATAATTTTATGTCACAAACACCTATATCTTCTTTTCTTACTACTGTAGTGAACGAATGCATAGCAAATGACAAGAGGCATTCTAATACCCTACATTAAAGATATCACATAAAGTGTATTTGGTTTTCACGTGTGCCTTTAATTGTGGTTGTACTCAGTTCTTACCTGATCCTCGCATGTCTTAGCCATTGTGTAATCACCTACCGTGTGTGTGCCTTACTGTCCTTAGTGCAACTTCCCGTGTTTTCATGTCGTTCATGGCTTTCGATGCTTGTTGTGGGCTCCCTTTAAGGAGTTACATAAAGAATGGCTTCATGTCAGTTAGCCTCTCGTCATTTTCAATCACAACTGCTGTGATTCAATACTGTACAATATTGTACATAGAATATAGCCTCTCAGTGGCTAGTTTTTCGTAGTTTATTTTAAGCTTTGATGAGTCTATGTTTGTCGCTGAGAGAAAATTACTTTCTCTTTTCCGTCATGTTTTCTATGCATGCAGCATTAGCCTCAGGTAGCTAGCAGACGTGTTACTGCAAGGCAAAGGAGGCTTATCAAACTAAATAAAGTTTAAAAAAAAGAAAAGAATTAGCATGGTATAATTTTTTCTGTATGTTATGAAAAATGAACACTGTAAGTGGACTACTTGATTGCTTTACGCAAATTATTTGAACAGTATTTGTGTAGGAATGATTCTGTCCCAAGCCTTTTCATCCATATATGTGGTTGATCACTATAAATATTATCACTATAAGTGGGTTCTATTGTATTTAATTGTTTTATATTTATTATTTTCTTGGGTTTAACATCTATTTGTTTCAAAATAAACACATGTGAACTGTGAAGTGAGCAGACCCTGTGATAACATGTGCTTCCTCTCTTATACTTAGTTCCCACGTCAGAAGACATGTCCAGCCTAACCCCTGAGTCCAGCCCTGAGTGAGTGATGCAGCCTTAAATCCGCAGTGTTGTCATGGTGATGTTCATCCCCATCTGCTCATTGGGTGTCTAATGCTTTAACTAATTTCTCGGAACCTTAACAGACTTGCGAAGAAGTCCTGGTTTGGAAACTTCATCAGCCTAGAGAAGGAAGAGCAAATCTTCGTGGTGATCAGAGACAAACCCCTCAGCTCCATCAAAGCCGATATTGTTCATGCCTTTCTTTCGGTGTGTTTCTTATTTGTCGATACATTTTCAATAATGTAAGATTAGGTATTTATGTGTTAATTCATTTAAATCAAGTAAAGTTAATTTATTAGCCGGTTGGCATAATGGCTCTATAGGTGGTGCTGTTGCTTTACAGCTACCGAGTTGAACTCCTCCTCTGCTCTTTTTTTGTGGAATTTGGTTTCCCTGCATTGTTGTCGTTCCTTTCTGTTGCTCTTTTCTCTCTCATTACTCTGTTTCCCTCTTGCTACTCTGGTTCTCTCCTGTTACTTGGGTTCCCCCTCGTTACTCTGGTTTCCTCCTGCAGTCCAAAGACTGGCAGTAAGAATAATTGATATCTTTAACTTGCCTGTATTCTAGTCTATGTGCCTGAGTCTATGTGTTTGTGTGCCCTGTGAGTAACCAGCATCCCATGCAGGGTGTGCCCTAGTCTTGTTCCCTGTGCTGCCTGGAATAGGCACCAGGCCCCCCTGATCTGGATAAGTGGTTGGATGGTAGATGGTTGGAGTCAGGCTCTTCATGGCCTATGTTTTCTCTTTCAGTGTTTTTCAGTGTTTTAATCTTTCAGTGTTGTGTAGATTTTGTATTCTGATGTATTGAAGTGACACTGCTTCAGGTCATTCAGTTTCCCTTGTTTCTCTGCACCGTTGTTACGGCATCATACTTTCTTAGTCACATCGTCCTGCGATGCAGTAGTGCTCATAGAGCAGCATCATCATACCCACTGTGTTCTGGTTTCAGATTCCCTCCCTCAGTCACAGCGTTGTCTCTCAGACAAGCTTCAGGGCAGAGTACAAATCCTCAGGCGGGCCGTCCGTCTTCCAAAAGCCCGTTAAGTTCCAGGTGGACATCGTGTTCTCTGAAGCAGAGAGGGAGCGGGAGCGAACAGAACGGGAGGGCCGCAGGGAGACCGGCATCTACAGCGTGACCTTCACCCTCATATCGGGTACGCTGACAGGACAGCCGGGGGTAGCGGTGTGGTTCAGACAAGCTACACCTTGCAGGTTATCTTAGCAAGAAATTTTGAGTCATTTAGTATATGATAAACAAGATGCTGGCATGACATATTACCAATCTTAGCAGTGCAGATTCCTGTATTAGTCTGTACCAGATATTTTTAGGTAGTTAACTCTAATGCTTTCTCTATATCTTAACCATTTTTAAAAATGTCCTGTTTATTTACAATGGTATCTTCGAACATGAACTTAATTCGTTCCAGTAGGCTGGTCCAGTTGCAATTTGGTCAAGGTCCAAGTCAAATTTCCCAATAAGAAATATAAATGAATTTAATCTGTTCCACACCCCCAAATTATTGCCTATTTAAACCTATCTACTTGCCTAGCTAATTATAAAAAGCTATAACAATCAATATAAAAGTAATACACACATGAAAAAGCACACATACAAAAGCAATAAACATGAAATAAATGACAGTCCCATACTCTAAAGCAAGAGCAGACATACACCACCTTCCAGTCTCGCTATAATTTCCTTTTTACGTTTTACAGTTACTCTTTACACTTTTACTCTTTGGTTTGCTGATCACTGCTCACTTTCTTAAGGGCCAAGATTACTATATCACTAAATGTAATGTAGATAAAGCACAAGAAATTCACACCGAACACAGCTCTCACACGTCAGATTCAGTGAACACTAAGATTGATTCATAGGCATCAGCATACCAGTAGGTCCGTTTGCCTTTGTTTCAACCCGTGAAAACTTCATCATGATCCATACAGGTTTAAGCAGGTCTGGTTAGTTTTGACACGTTCCAAGTTTTCAGGCAAATTTTTCTCGACTGAACGTACGAATTGGTAGACTTGAATATGCATACGTCTCAACCCATACAATAACGTTTTTGCAGGAATGGTTGAGTTCCAAGATTTCGGTCGAGGTGCAAGTTGAAAAAAATTCAAGAAACCCCCTTGATGTCCAACTTGGTCAAGTTAAGAAGCATTTGAACTCCCAAGGTTCTACTGTGTAAGGAGGAGGCACTGGCCAGTCCATGCGCTGATCGCTATGTTTTGTTTACACACGTTACTCTCCCTTCAGGTCCCAGCCGCAGGTTCAAGCGGGTGGTGGAGTCCATCCAAGCCCAGCTGCTCAGCACCCATGATCAGCCGTCAGTGCAGGCCCTAGCTGGTGAGGCCCCTGTGCCAAAAACCTGCCCCCTGGCGGGTTGCCCTTCTCAGCTGACATTTCACTCACTCCTCTTTTTCTCTCCTTTTGTCAGATGAGAAGAACGGGCAGATGTCCTCACGGCCACCGGGCACCCCGACACGCCAGAACTCTCGCCGTTCAGAGGGAGGCGGTGATAGGAGCGAATGGGTTGACCGAGGAGAAGGAGGCGTGGGAGGGAGTGGCGGCGCCTTACAGCGGAGGGGGTCTGGGAAGGAGAAGACCCGGCTGCTGTCCTCCAATGGAACACAGTCGCAGCCCTGAGAGGAACCCGCAATACCAACTTCAGACAGTAGATGGCCTGGTGTTCACCCCTAGAGAGAAGAAGGTCTCCACAAAAATTACTCGTCAAAATAGTAAATCTCTTAGTAAATCTCAGAGAATGTGAAACTTTCCCAAAGAAAAATATAATGCAATATGAAGATGTTCTTGTCATAGTAAACAAGAGTTTGTATAAATTATAAAGGAAACCAAAAATGGAAACAAGATAAGAATCAAGTGAAAATGCTCACTATTCTACATTCCTACGAAGAATTATTACTTATGTAGAGTTGTGCAGGTTTTTGGTGCAGCAACATCAATGCGGGAAGATTTCAAAACTGAAAATTTGCTCGGTGCACACTGGATATGGGAGAGGGAGACCCTTCCTTAAGACCTCGATGAATGCTGCAGTGCTGCAGGTAGCAATCAGCAGGGGGGGCTATTCTACTAAACTGACCCTGCATATATTTAAGGTATAAATATGTCATGTCCCCTGTCTCCACAAACTATACTCTGGAGCAAATGATAAAGACACGGGCCAAATTTTAAGCAAACTGGAAATCCCCAGCTGAAGAAACGTTAAGTAAAACTGACAAAATGAAGATGGAAAACTGGCTCACACCTCACCTGGATCATTTTCTTGCTTCAGAAGCCGTTTTAACATCCAGGGATTTTTTTTCTCAGAGATTTAACCAATGTAGCAAATATGCATCTCATTTAAAGGCACAAGTATATATTTAAGCAGTTGCGTCATCTCATCTGATGATTTTAGTCTTAAGTTTTGTTTCCAAGGGATTAAATAGTAAACAAACCAGGCACAAGCCATCATAGAGCAGTATAAGTGAATGAGAAAAACCTTCACATAATTGGAGCAAATGAATCCTCATTTTGCAGTTTCCTTTTTTCTATAAAGTCGGATAAGAGGCTTTTTCTTTTTTCCAGCTGAGGCGTCTATCCAAAGTAAATGGATGGTAGAGCTGGTCTCACACTTTATGAATTCAGGGATATGGAAAATACCTTTGGCCAAGAGCATTCCGACGAAACCTGGCAAATAAAATGTTGTCAGCCTATTATGCAATTAAGTGAATTATCTGAATGTGGTTTCCCAAAATCCTCAAATTCAGTGCACCAACTAATATGTCTCTTGTTCCTATAATCGATGGCACTGGGGGGGAAAAGAAATCTGACCTGGCTTTGCAGAAGAGGAAGGAGGCAATTGCCAAGCCAAGCCTGTTTTAAATAAACCCTCAGACCTCTGTGGCAAAATGTTGGGCAAGAGAATAAAATAAAATAATAAAAAAACACTTAAAATTGAAGAGACTCTCAGCCAGTACAGACAGACCTCTGGAGCTTGTATGTTCAATATCAGAAAATAAATGAAACCAGAGACAGAGACTCTGTAACTGAGGAAAAAACAATGCTTGGGAAAAAATAAAAGAACTGTGTGATAAACATGCAAAAATGAAAAATGAACGTCTTTTCAAAGCTTGTTTTGCAACTTTAATATTTTGTTTTTGCTGAATGAAGGACCGAAAAAATGAACCTGGTGAATGTCAAGAGAACTATTTATTGTATTTATTTATGCTTATTTAAGCTTATTTATTTATTTTAAAGAAGAGGATGAAGAAATCAGCAGAACAGTGAAGAAACGACAGACCAATGAATGAAACTGAAGAAATAACAATGAAATCCTAGCTAAACAAATGATCAATAAAAATGATTGTTGAAATGGCAGTTACAGTAGGTCCATTATTAGATAAGAATCTTTTTTTAAAGCGTAAGTTTTTTTGTATGTTTTTTTCTTAATTTAAAAAAGACATTTACAAGAAATGGTTAAAAAGTGATCTAGATGTTCGCTTGTACATTTTAGAAAAAAAAACAGAAATTAATACAAAAACCTTGAGGAAAAACAAACATACAAATACCAAGAAGAAACAGAATGACTGTGCTGTTCCTGTTTATTTCCAGCCATAGGTGTGATGCTGATTATCTCAAAGACTCCAGGACTAAGGATTTGATTAACTGAATGATTCTCTGTGAACATGTCCCACGCAAAATGCAGTATTCACAGTCTGAATTAATGTAATAGATACCAAGTCAACAATAATACTCTTCTCAGAAACTGGACTGAAAACTGGACATGCATTTTCCAGATGTAATACTGGGCAGGAAGACGAATTAAGAAATGACCCTCCCTTAATCCTGAACCATGACAAATATGTTAATGCCCATGCTTTTTCATCACCCCAACTGCAAGAACTTAAAAGACAATGATGTTCTTGTGCACAGAAGACTAAGTCAAAGACGAGGCATCATTCTAGTTATTCTTCTGTCTCTTTACACTATTTTACTGACTAGCACAGGGCTTCCATGCTGAATGAATTATTCTGTATCCAGCAGTTACAAGCTATACAACAACAGATGTACTTTGTTTGAACTTCACTGGTGACTACGAGGTCATCCTGCTACCCTGTTCGCCAGAAAACTCAGTTTCTGTAATCACCGTGCTATGCGGCAGGCTATACCACAGAATATTTTTATAGTCAATCACAGGCAATGGTTTATTGCATGCGTCTGAGTTTATTAAAGTAAACTAAATGACACGTAGACACAGCTACCTTTGGTTACAATTGCCCCATCTATGTGTTCTGTACTTGTCTTGGGAATAATTGGTTGTTAAAAAAAAAGTAAGAAGTATTTTCTAAAAATAACATTGTCAAGAGATATGTACGTGCCCCATACCTGAACCTTCATGTAAACTCATTCATAATTTTTCTTTCTGCAAACCCAGCTGAATGTCAAGGCCTATGCTTGTATGTGAGCTCTTGTGCTTTAGCTACAGGTGCCGGCTGCTGGTTTCACTAGCCATCTTTCTGTGTACGTAAGTATACATGTGTGCTGGAGAGCTGAAAGATGCCAGAGGAAGGATGACCACCTTAAAAGACAGATAGATGAACTAGAGTGATAAACTTCAATACATTTACTTTTATATAGAACACAGTTAAAGAAAAACCGGTGTACCCCCGCTATGGTGTCGGATAGGCTCCAGTCTACCACTATCCCATACCCCCACACTCAACACTAACCAAGATAGGATAGTAAGCCCGATGGATGGAAAACTGCTTTACTATCTACATACACCACCTGGTGTATTTCAATTAAGACATGGCTCTTCAGATAATGCCCTCCCTTCCTTCATTTTCCTGCTTCCCCACCAGTAGGTCTCTGTCCAGCTTGATCCCCTGTCCTGCTGTGCTGCGTATATATAAATACAAATCCACAGCCCTGTTCCCCTGGCGTTGTAGACATGACGCACAGTCCACACGTACCCCCCCCCCCCTCCCCCGCCCTCCTTTTGTTATAAGAAGTAAATGTAAACTCATCCGTCTCCTGCTTCACTTCATGATTATACTCATCATTATAATTGATTATTCCAGTTGAAATTGTAAAGCGTATTCTTTCCCCATGCACAGTACAGGATGTTTTTCCTATTAAAATCTGAAAAACAAAAAAGCAAAACCATACTAAAAACAAATGTCTGTATTATACTATAAAGATGAAAGTGCACTATTATTACTATTATTGCCTGTGATTAAAAATGAACAATAATGACATTGATTATAGTCATAAATAAAACAAATATCACCTTATTATGATTATTATAATAAACTTTTAAAAAGTGTGGTTTCAGTGTGGTGTTCCTTTGACTGTTGGTTTCTCTGACAGCATAACAGGTCTGCTCTTTTTAAACATTAAGAAAACAGGTCAGCATATAGCAAAAATCTGAGAGCATCCCAAATTCTACATTAGCTCTTGAGTTTAGATTAATTAAAGCTGTTGCCTAAAATAATAATAATCAATCCTTTATTTATCCTCATGGGGAAATTCCTTTTTATGCCTCCCTCAACTTGCTCTTTGTAGAGCAAGCTGTCTGCAAGGGGCAGCCACCCGTAGCAGCGCCCAGGGAGCTGGGGGTCAAGGGCTTTGCTCAAGGACCCATAGACAGGCTGAGGTTGGGTTTGAACTGGTGACCTTGTGATTACAAGTACATAGGCTTAGCCCACTGAGCCACATGCTGCCCCCATAATATAACTTGGTATGAATTCGTTATAGTAAAAATATACGTATAGTGAACTCACAATATAGCTCAATCATGTCATAGTTGATAATCATGCCAACCTGATTGTCTACATAGAATATGAAATTTACACATGTTGTGCACATCTATCTCAATGGCCTGAAGCCACCACTGCAAAATTATAAATTACAGACATCAGCACCATATTGACACAATATAAAATGTTGAAACACATGATCTATGACAATAGGGAACTGAAAACAGAATTGACTGAGTTCTAAATTCTAGTTTGTTAAAATTACAGTATTTGTGTATCATTTATACTAGTCAGATACATTTGGCAATAAGTCATTTTACATACAACTAAGTTATATATACCTATATCTCGTATATATACCTATATCTCGTAAATATAAATATAAATCTCTCTATATATATATATATATATCTCTATATATATATATATAAATAAATTTTTCCTTCCAATTTATCTTTAATTTCCTAACACATTATCTTTTATCTGCTACTTTTATCTGTACCCAACCCTCAATACCCGCCCATCACACGGTGACATACTTTGAGAATATTTTGCACCTTATTGCCATTGGACTTACAGTGTATACTGGCTGTTTGTATTGTTTTTATTTACTTATATTGTCCCTCATGTTTGCATTAGTATTTATTTTTTTATTTTTTGATTGTATTTCCTGTAAAATTGGTATGTACTATAGATTGTACCATGTGTACATTCTATTTTTATTATATTGTATCTGGGACTTATTTGTTCAATTTGTTTCTGTATACCCTCGCTGACTAAAGAAATTTTCCCCCAGGGGGATCAATAAAGTATTATAAATCTATTAATTGAACAATCAATCATGATTTCAATTAATGATACCATAAATACGGTAGAACCTTGGAACTTGAACGCTTCACAACTCGACCAACTCGGTCATCGAATAGGTCTGTTAATTTTTTTTCGACTTGTGCCTCAACCGAAATCTTGGAACCGTTCCTAATAAAGCTTAGTTGTATGGGTTGAGACCCGTTCAGCTCTACCAATTCGCACATTGAACAGGTCAGGTCAGGTCAGGTCAGGTCAGGTTGGGGAGCATGCACTTGATGCAGCGTGTAGGTAGATACACGGTCCAGTTCCACACTCTGGAAATGGGCATCCATCTGCCACAGCCAGGTGTTATGTGGGTGTCCCCTTGGCCTGGTCCAGCTGCTTGGGTCCCCAGCCATGTAGGACATGCGAGCCGGATCACCCTCAGGGAAACGCACCACATGGCTGTAGTGCCATAACTGAAGCTCCCTCACCGTGCCTCATTCGGTTTCAAATGAGTTCAAATGTGGTCATCATGGACGTCTTTGCTGCGCGCGGAGAGCAGATGAACTGGACTTAATCTAATTTTAATTTATTTATAATTGACCGTGTCCACCTCCTCCCTTTCTAGCTAAGTGGTGGACTCAGTCACAGTTAGCAAGCTAACTAGCCACAGCAGGTTGAAGTTGGTTATAAAAAATACCAAAAAGGCCAAGGAAATTCATGAACATAACTTAGCAATAACCTGGTTCTCCTACTTTTATTAAACTACTTTAACAGGCTGAATGTTTGTTCGACAGCACATCAATTTGCTACCAGATTTGAAAGCGCGTGCACAAAAGCCAGGGGCGTGGCTATGGAAATAAAAAGCAAAAGCAGTGGTTGGAATTTCGAATCTGTAAAAATTCTGAATGTGATGTGACAATTTACGTCATATACAAGTGGAATTGTAGATGTATAGATGTGATCATTATTACATTTACTATTTCAGAAAATGATGCGAGGGAGCATATGGTATATATTTTTAATTCCGTTTAATTCAAAGGGGGTTGGATTCATGAGCACTAAATTTCATTGACAATGTCCAAAAACCTAGACGTTCAGATATTAAACTACATATCAACTTTGCAGAGAGGTTGTAGTCAGACGTCCAGATACTGAACCTGATTTGCACGTCGTGCAGACGTACAGATGTAATCTTGGACGGACCGACCCCATATATAGCCACGACCTGCACGTTTGGGAGACGTCTCATGTTTGCTGGGTATGCATGGTGATGATGATAGTAAACGCTACTAATTAATTGAGATGTTATGGTCCAGGTGTAATTGATTGGTCCTGAAGTGATACAGAAGTACCTAATTGGTCCAGATGTCATGTTTTTGGGTGTAACCGATTGGTCCAGATATATTGTTGCGGTTGTGGCTGATTGGTTCCGATCTAGTAGAGGAGGCTGAGCCTTGTTAGTAGTGGACTCTCGGCAAAGCGTCAATAAGGAAGACAATCAGAGGAGAGGCGGACGGTAGTGTTGGAGTTGTTTCGGTAGATGCTCCTTTTTATTCTTTTCTCCAAACAGATATGTGTTACCATTACTTGGATAAGCAGATGACATCAGCGTTAATGCTGTCTTTTCTAAAACCCTTCGATTTATTGTTGATTCGTATTGTAGCTAGGTGTGGTTATTTTTTCTTGGGGGTGGTTTATAGCTGCCACTTAACTACTGTGCCATTTAGGTGGTTAGATGGTTAGAAAATACTCGAAAAATTAAGGTTTATCTTTGTGTGTTCGTTAACCGCCCCTAGCACCGGGTGCATTTTTGTCGGCCGTAGCGTTGTTCTGGGGTGGGTGAGCTGTATGGACAGACAGCAGGGAGCGCACTTGGCTCTCTTCGTGGATTGAAACGCGTCCAGTGAAACTGGTCATTATTGACGGTTTGCTTTAAAATCCGCGCATCCAGATACGCTATTCCGTGTTAGCTAGCCTGCATGTCGGGGGAATTGATCATCCTCAAATCTGAAGCTCAACGAAATTGCCTTGTCCATAGCGTGGTCACTGTTGCGACGTTGTAACTGGAGTATCTATAAATACTGAATTTGTCTGCGCACTCTGATGTAAGCGATGTAAACCTCGTATATAAAGATATAGCTATATGCTTTTCTCTCTCCGCAAGATGTTTTGCCTTCTTTATCCACATTTATTCCCTTTTCCAGATGCTAACGATTACCGTGTGCACCTTTCCTAGACCTGTTTGGTTATGCAAGGTCTGTTAATTATGTAATGTTGCAGTATTTGACAAGTTGTCGTGTAGCATGTTACTTACGCTGAGTTTCAGATGTTTGTGTTTTATATAAAATGCATTTCCGAATATTGTCTTGTGCTGATACGGTTTGCTCCCGTCTGAGGTCTGACTTCCTTCATCCACTAAAACTGTGTGAGTTTAAGTTAATATAGCCTACGTGCACGACAGCGTTACTTCTTTTTGCCGGTTATTAAAATTATATAAATGCTTGTATTATTTGACGCGTCGTCGGTGACGGAAATGGATAACTGAATTAGATTTAGTCAGAAGTTTTTTTTTTTTTCTGTATCACCTGGCGCATGCATGTCATTTAATTACAAAAAATAAAGGAAACCCAAGCATAAAATATTCTTAGGGTGCTGGGTTATCAGGACTCCAGAACGTCCTCTGTGCATCTTTGCACGGGTGTCCCAGTCCCTACTGAATGGCCCATAGCCTATATGCCATCCTCCCCCCCCCCCGGGAAAATCCCTAATTTGACCCTCCTTTTGATGATTGTCGGGGGCATCAACTTTTTTCAAAGGACACTCCAGGATTTTCCATAACAATACAGTGACAGTGTGTTCATAATTATTCACATTTCCCTCATACAAGCTTGGATGCAACATGAATAAGGTTCCAAGAATGCTGGCATTTGTATAGTACAGTCGTTGTAACACAATGTATGCTTAAAAAAAACCGCATAAATGCTTAAATGCATTTTGGTGTGTTAGCTTTTTTTATGCTTGGAGATACTGGATATACTTGTAGCCATTTCATCATCTGTAATAGGCAAGCTAACTCATGGGTAAATGTTATGATGTATGCACAATTAATGTCTGTTTATGCATATATTATGTATGTGTATATATAATATGCATCATAACCATGATGTGCTTACAGTATGTGCAAGCTAGCTCTTGTGTAAGCAATTGATAACGGTGGATAAAGTGGCTGTGGGGTGGGTTTAGAGCTCAAGCCAGTGCCACATACATGAATCTGTGTAGAAGTATAGTGTCACCTTCATATTAAGCAGAAAATTGAATACCTTTTAAGCGGAATAAGAAAGCAAAGGGAGATTAAATGATTCTTATTTGTTTTCCTGTTATTTTCAAACTGAATGAAATCTGAATGAAGTTGCTGCTGGCAGTGTGTTTTTTAATTTGTTTTTTAAACTGTGAAATGGTTTGAGAAGTGTGAATGTCCTCCTCCTCTTCCCCTCGATCTGTGAAGGTTCTCGCATTGCACATCTATACCCAGCATCCTACACATCTTCTACTACACCTTTTTGCTGGATCTGTGCATCATTCCTGTAGATTTGCTGAAGCTGCTTCAGTAATTCCTGCTCACAGATAAACCCCAGAATGGCCTCCTAGACCTTATGTACAGATATGTGACCTTTAACAGTTAACATGTAGTATTTATTTATTTATTTACATTCTCATAATCCTGCCTAAAAGTTCAATTAGACTGAGATGTTGTTCTGTCACCATGTTGTGTGATTGTGCCCAGCTTTGGTGTGTGATCTCTGGCCGCTCACCCAGAGAACTGTCTCATTGCCTGTGCAACAGCTGTAGCTGTGAGGGGATCAGAATGGAAGGACAGACTGCACTGGAAGCATTAGTGAGATATGTGGAAAAGCACAAGGAAATCAATTGTATATACAGACTAGTGGGGGGCAAGCAAGGGTGACTTCTGCATTATTCTTTAACTGTACATTTCTGCTTAATGTCATGAACTGGTAGTGTTAGAAAAATAATCTGTCTCTCTGTTCTGATAAATGTTATGCTGTATCATGCATTGGTCACCTGAATTCTCAAGACTGAGACAGTCAGTTTTTCAGTTACTTTGACAATATTTGTATTTATTTTTAATAGTAATTTAATTTTTTTCATTAAATTATATTTACACAGCTAGTTCTGGCAATAGTAATCATCATGAAATATATTAACCTTGTACCAAACATTGATCACTAACTGCTATTCTGCTACTGCTAATAGCATTGTAAAGAATTGTGGTTTTGATACACAATTCAGATAATAAGTAATGATATCTTGGCAACAACTCAAAAACCAAAGACCAACATTTCTGAAGTTCAGTCTCAACTCTCTAGTGCTGGGCATAGTTTCTTCAACACTTCCTAGCCACCAATTATCATCATATGAAGCCACAACATAACCTTTGATGCTTGTGAAGTCGAGTGATTCCCTAATCGTGCACTTGCACACCTCACTCACCTCTGAATGCAGGGCATTTATTAGCCATATTTACTAGCCATCTGGGCTTTTTCAGTAGAATGGCAAGTTGAGGTGTCTGCAATGACATTAATGAAGCTTTCCTTAAATTTCAGTGTAGCATATTTATAAACTTAATGTCATTACTTAAAACCGGTTGTTATCCTATTTCATGTCAGTTTGGCTGCCATTAAATAGGCCCATTAGTGATATGAAACCATGTGACGCTACATTTACGTCAAGATATCTCAGCAACACCTTAAAAACCAAAGACCAAATTTTCTGGAGATGTTCATGACATTATGACTTAGCTTTAGTAAAAAATTAATCAATTTTTAAATATAGATTTTTTTTATTGAATTTTTTAAATGGGGAAGGCATTGTTCAGTTGATAGAGCTGGACAATAGCTTTAAAACAAGGACCATTTCTGTGCAGCTTACATAAAGGTAAATAACGCCAGTCAAAGTCCCCCCCCCCCCAAAAAAAAAAAAGTTAAAACATTGCTTGCTTAAATCTCCCTCAATATTGATCCCAGATATGCCCAATTTCAGTTTCATAAGTTACTCATGTGACCAAATCAGCATGCCAAGTTTTGTTTAAATCTGTGATGATGAGGTCTGAAAGTGTGATGATTTGATATGGAATGACCCTAATACAAACAGAACTTTTAAAAGCGTAGTCAGTCAGTACAAAGTACGACGAACAGTCCATATGCATGCACAAGGCTAATCAATGGTTTTGAAAACCTAAAATAAAAACTGGAGCTGTCAGGGGAAGAGGTGAAAATCGAGCATATAGAACGTACTAGATGCTGTTGGCACGGCGACACTGTATTCCCCGGAATGGCCTGTCACCCCCTCTCTCCCATCTAATCCCTACCCCTCCCACACCCCAACCTCTGTCTAGCCTTCCTGCAGTAGACTGGGGTGATGCGTAATTTTTCATGCTATAGTATTTAATACCACAATATACACAATATTTCCAAAAGCAATGCTATTCCAGTGTTTCAGCGTGTGGGGGAGGTCTCCTTTAATAAATGTCTTTGTGCCGGGGGTTCGCCCATGATAAATTTTGGTGAACACAAACACTGTAGTATACAGAAACTCTTCAAAAAAATCTTTATTAATAGCCTATCTTTGTATAATTTGTATGTATATATAATTGTATATATAATTTAATGTACTTGCTTTGATGCAATTAAATTCCCCCACAATAAATTTCACCATCTAACTACCATACTGCTACTGATAAAATTTGATAAGTGGGGATGCTTGCAATGAAAAAATATACATGTGTATATATATATATATATATATATATATAAATGTTTATTTTAGAATATTTTTCTAGACTATAAAAGGTTACATTTCAGTCTAGATTACATTTCAGTCATGTTTAGTAGTCTAACTGAAGAATTAAAGTCAGTAGAGAATATTAAATGTTTTCACTTTTGTTTTCCAAGCAAAAAAAAAATCTGTAAGTATTGCTTGAGGAGATGTTTTTGAAGTTATGGGCATCTGAACCACATAAATGGTTACTGGACACTTAAGAGATTTTATCCCCCAGCCCCAAGCCAAGAAAATCAGATGGCTGTCTTTCCACAGATGTATGAAACAGAAAAATTAGCCATTCAAGGCATAAAAAGAGGCTTTCATAGGTGGATTAAGTTTGTCATCTCTTCTTAAAAATGTAAAAGGAAAAATGAATTAGTATTGGCATAAATAATAATATGGAATTCATATTTACATATTTGTAAGAGTAAACACCCCATTTTCAGCCTGTCCCCATGTGTCCTTTGTGTTAGAGAAGGCTACGTCTTACTATATAATTACAAGTAAGTGCTTATCATATTCAAGTGGGGGGGGGGAATCTCCAGATTTATAAAAACTCTATTTTCCTACCTCATTTATTGAACTTTCACTTGGCAACAATAACAATGTTACTGCTTCATTGTGCATAAACTATTTTGCTTGTCTAGAACTTTTGAGGTGGATCTGTGGGTGGCACAGTTGCTTCATGCCTGCATAACCCTGGATTTAAGTCTCACCCGGAGCTAGGTGCAGTTATAGATTATTTTCAGCAGAGGGCCTTCAGTGGGCCATCCAAAGAGGAAACGTGAACTTTTTTGAATAAAAAAAGGGGGGGGGGGAGCATGAGAATTTTCTAAAATCTACAGTACCAGAACAGTGATATAACTACTGTGGAATATCACAAACACAATGAAGAGCAAGCAGTTACTTTAAAGTTAATTAATTCACTGCATAAACGTTTTAAATGCATTTTTATAATGAAGAAAAGTAGAGAGTTAATAAAAAAAAAACTGTTGATGATTTGAGTTTATCCTCTGAACGCCAGTTTGCTTGTAATAACTTGCTGAAGAGCTTTCAACGACAACTTAGCTAGTTACCTGTTGGCGCCCTAATTTTAACTGAGGCAACCATATTTACAGACCTACCAAACCTACACATGTGAAAACATTTGTATTTGTGTAATTGTGGGAACTTCTTGAAGAATCATAGTTGTGATGGTGTGCTTGAGAATTCTGAGCTTTGCATTTTATAAAGCACATCCGTCAGAGCCAATGAAAATTCAGGGGGTGCCCCCTGTGCCCTTCCTCGTTCAACCAGTGCGCACCGAGGGGGGGGGGGGGGGGGGGG
>JAODUD010000095.1:32980287-32991734 GCA_026784285.1 Stomatorhinus walkeri
CTACATGTGTTTTGTGGACTTGGGGAACCCGGCCATAAGCCTTTTCCGAGGTGCTCTGTGCGGGGGGGGGGGGCTTCGGGAGTAAGAGGTTCAGGGCCCACTACGGTGAGCAATTTGATTCCTATATGAAAGGAGCAGAAGCTTGGTCTTCATTGTCGGATGTGTTCCCAGGGTGGGGTGGGCTCCGCCAGGGCTGCCCTTTGTCATCAGTCCTGTTTATAATATTTATGGACAGGATTTCTAGGCACAGCCAGGTGTTGAGAGTGTCCAGTTCGGTGGCCTCAGGATTACGTTGCTGCTTTTTGTGGATGACGTTGTCCTGTTGGCTTCATCTGCTGGGGACCTCCATTGTGCTATGGGGCAACTCAGAGCCAAGTGAGAAGCAGCAGGGATTCGGATTAGCACCTCCAAGTCTGAGACCATGGTTCTCAGCTGGAAAAGGGTGGATTTCTGTCTTCAGGTCAGGGAGGAGGTACTGCCCCAAGTGGAGGAGTTCAAGTATCTCTGGGTCTCGTTCACGAGTGAGGGCAGGTGAGATCGAGAACTGGACAGACGGATCGGAGTGGTCTGCAGTTTTGCAGACGCTTAACTGGTTCGTCATGGCTAAAAGAACTGAGCCGAAATGCAAAGTACTCAATTTATTGGTCCATCTTTGTCCCTACCCTCACCTATGGTCATGAGCTATGGGTAAGGACCGAAAGAATGAGATTGTGGATACAGGCGAGCAAAATGAGGTTTCTCCGCAGGGTGTCTGGGATCTCCCTCAGGGTGAAAAGTTTGGATATCCAGGAGAGTCTCAGAGTAGAACCGCTACTTCTCCACTTCAAAAGGAGCCACTTGAGGTGGTTTGAATGTCTCGCATGGATGCCTTCTTGGCGGCTACCCAGAAAGGTGTTCCGTGCAGGCAGAGTGCGAATTACCACTCCATAATTGGGGGGTACTGCCTTCATAACATTTCTATGACCATTACGGTCCGCTACCGAGTCAATATGAATAGTCACCACCAGGATCAATGTTAAGAGTGCAAGATGTGCTATGGGTGTTTACTAACATGTATGCAACACATGGTCATGGCCTGGACATGTGACAAAATGAGAATCAATATAGGAGACAGAAATGATCCCTATCCAAAAAATTTGGTTTTGATAACTTCCAGGAATTATCCTAGAGGTACAGTGGGACCTCTGTTCTCGAACTCACTAGAACTCGATTTTCTTGAAAGTCTAACAAACCAGTTTGATCCAGAACTCGATCTGAATATCAGAAGTTGAACCGTGAACGTTGACCTAATATAAATCGTACGTGCCAGGAAATGAGTTGTACTAAAATGCAATTCTTACTTGAATGCCTTCTTCACAGACTGGATGATTGCCCAAATAAAACAGCGCAACATTACAGTAACTAATAATAAATAAACCCTATTAGTAAGTTACTCAATGTGAGTGACGTATTCTGAATACTTTGGATTACTTAATATATTGTCATGCTTTTTACAACTACATGAATGTAACAATCACATCCTCCAAATTCTTGTTTGCTTTTCTCTACCAATTGGCTGTTAAGCCCAAATCTCCCTGAACAGACAATATATTTACTGTAGAGGAGCAAATACCAAGATATTTTCAGCAACCTACCTACATCTGTTCCACTTAGTCTGCAGTCCAGTAAAGGCTGTTGTAACGCAGCAAGAGCACGTGTTCAAAGTGTTTGTCTGTCATGCGGTTACGGTGTGGGGTGAAAACAAGTCCTCCGTGGCTAATGAGACGTTCGACAGGAGCACTTGATGGCAGAGTCGTATTGTATTTTAAGAAGAGGGCTCTGATCAGTCCATATGCCTTTAATGAGGGCATTGTCTTATCTGAATCTTGAAGATACCTCTGTACCTCATCCTCCGCTGTAGAACAGGTTACCTGTGGACTCTGAAAACTGAAGAAGTTGTCGTCATCATCTTTTGGCTCATTTCCCACTGAGGCAGGTCCAGTGGTGCTGGTATCATTAGAAGGTTGTATGTTGAGGAGACAAGCCTCTTGGACCATTGTTCTTCTCATGGACTCTCTCTCATCAGCAAGCCACCAGAGTCGATTTTGGGATGGTGGATGCTGCCATCCTTGCCTCATGGGAGGCTAATACAACTGCAAATCGAGTGTCAATGACAATGATGATCGCTATGAGGATGTGAGCTGAAAATTGCACTTGTCTCGCAGTCATATTTACCCAGACTCCCTGGGTGACCACCCCACCCCCCCTAAACGCACACTGCCACTGTGCTTTTTTTTTTTTTTTTTTTTTACAACAAAAGAAAAATGTTAAGACACCCCCCAAACCGCTATTTTTGTCTCTTTGGGGGGTCTTGATCGGGAGGTACAGTACCCCCGTAATTCAAACCATGTGTGCAGGTCCTACAGGGAGGAGGCACCGGGGCAGACCCAGGACACACTGAAGGTATTATATCTCTTGGTTGGCCTGGGAAGTCCTCGGCACCCCCCCCAAAGAGCTGGTAGAGGTAGCTGGGGAGATGGAGGTCTGGATATCTCCTGAAGTTGCTACCCTCGCGACCCAAACCCTGGAGAAGCAGATGGTGATGGATGGATGGATGGGTGGATGGATGGATGGATGGGCCTGACCAAAGCCAGTTCACTAGCTTCCAGTTGTCTTCCACTTTCCTATGGTGACCTTTACAGTGGACACACTAAGGCTAAGGAACTTGGCGATCTTGGCACCATTGTCATCTTTAAGCTTATTAATCATAGTAGTTCTCAAGTCATTAGAAAGTTCCCTTGTCTTTATTTTTTCACAGTTTGTCAATCCAGGTGATCATCCTTCCCTTTACAGATTGGGACCACAAGTCCCGTTTTTCCAGTCAGTTGGGATGATGCCTGACTCCCAAATGGAAGCAAAGATTGCCACACCACCAGAATTGGAGTACCAAGTCCAATGATGTGGTTCAGGGTGTTGGAACCAGGATCCAGTGACTCGCAGTCCCTGACCTTTCGCAAAGTCAAGGAACATGGAGCCACTTTCACCATGGTCTCCAGACCCATGGGGACAGACACAATCCTCATAGCCAGCCCTGTCGGTGCCAGTGGTCCACTGAAGTCA
The DNA here is from genome assembly GCA_026784285.1 of Stomatorhinus walkeri. Classification (NCBI taxonomy): domain Eukaryota; kingdom Metazoa; phylum Chordata; class Actinopteri; order Osteoglossiformes; family Mormyridae; genus Stomatorhinus; species Stomatorhinus walkeri. Next base: position 32,983,387 of record JAODUD010000095.1, read on the forward strand.
CTCATGACCAGAGGAGTGTCGCTTTGTGGGCACCCTTCATCCACTGAGCGAAGTTGTGAGTAAATTGTCTCCCTCACTGTGGTCAGAGCATATACTGAGACAACAGACAACACACCCAAGGAGTGCTTTAGCCTGAGTCTCATAATGCGCTTGTTGAAAGGAGTGATGTAAGACACCATCGGAATGAGCCGATCCACTATGGCAACAGCTACTCCCTGAGTATGACAGCCATCAGACTGACCATAGGTATACCCACCTACAGAGATCTGGCCACTCCCCAGTGTGTGTACCTCAGAGTGCTGCCACCAAAACACAGAGTTTATGAAGCTGCCCCGACAGCAGAGGAAGATGGTCATCTTGCCAGAGAGGTGAGACGTAACACACGCCCACCTGGATGGGTCGTCTCAAACTGGGACCCAAGTGCTGCCATGCAGCAGGCGATGCCTCAGCACCACACCAGCCCTGTTCCCCAACAAGCCTGACCCTATTAGCTCTCTGACAGTTACTACTCATCCAGGGATGGGGCAGTTGTGAGTTGTTTTACAGTGGCTGGAGTGCCAATCCTGCCACCAACCCCCACAAAAAATTGTTTCCCTGCAAGTTGGAGGACCATTTGCTGGGCCAGATGCAGTTTAACTTCTTACCCAGGACCCAGCAATACAGTTAAATGCAACCACAAAAGTATTTTGCATATTTTTGATCGCCAGGCCTTATCCAAGGGTAATGGAGCAGTAGTGTCAGTGGATTATCTGCAGTGATTCTGGTTAGGGATGTTTCGCCTATCATGGCAGCCATTTTGCCATCCAGAGGTGACACTGACATGGTGCTTGGGCTGCCCTCTTTGGCATGGACCTACGATATGTGGGCTGTGATCTTTTTTTGGTCATCATTTTCAAATCCAACCACGGCTTCTGTTGGGTTTCTCCTATTTTGCAAAAACCCTCTTGCTGATTCCAGCCTATCCCCACAACCTGTCCCCACACATAATAGAGCTGAGAGACACTAGTGTTTCCTTTTCTCGCTGCAAGGGAAGCCCGGTCAGGTTACAGGGACAGATCCCTGGGTTTGACTCAGCCGACTTCGAAGGGGTCCTTCCCCTGCAACTCCTATATTTGCACACAGACCGTTACTAGGCAAGATAAGGAACCTGGTTGGGCTAGGCAGGGTGGTTCCTTATCCTCTTCTAACATATCTTAGCTAGAGCTCTACGGTTATTGTATCAGAAAAGATACGCATGTTTAATACACATACATTTCAAAATGCCTAGTATGCGGTCTTTTACACATCTAGGGAAACAAAACATAAATGACAATAAAACAATTTCTTAACATTTCTAATTTCCCTCCTGTTTGTCATTTGTTACTCGTGTCGGACATCAGGCACATGCCTCTTGCTAATACATTTTTAGCATAACCATCATTTAGACAGAGGTAACATGAGGCTTATCTGGATCAACTTGGGACAGCAAGACATAGGACAAAAAGGTATTTGCAATCATCCTACGGATAAACAGAAGAATACATGGGATTACACATATGAAGAAACGACAAACTAAAAGCAAAATAACTATTGCGGGGGCCAGAACTCTATGGAACCTGCCACCATGTTCCAGAAGAGAACCATGTCCATGGGTCCCAACTGGAGGAGGTTGCCCCCTCAGTTCCTTCATGTAGGTTTTCCTCCACCCCCCATAGGGAGGTAAGTCCCAGGAAGAGCAGCCCCCTCCAAGCTATGCTAATGAGTGTGGATCTGCTGGTTTCTTCACCGGGTTGAGACCAGAGTGTCCTATGGAGCGCTCTGCCCTTTGTTACCGGTCTTCCACCACTACTCGTCGTTAGGCTGGAGGTGTACTACCTTCTTACAATGGGACTGATGAATCCAGGTGGGTCGCTCGGCTATTTTGATAGCTGTCGGGGTGGTGAGCAAGACAACATACGGGCCGTCCCATCGTGGTGCAATCCAGCACTTCTTCTTGATCACCTTGACGAGGACCAAGTCTCCTACTATTATCTTGCTTTCCTGCGGGAGAGAAGAATTTTCTGGCAGCTTATGTACATTTACAACATCTCTCATTTGCAACATTTTTCCCATCCAATCAGCCAACGTATTTTCACATTCTGCTTTGGATGTTACTTCCTGTAACCGGGGTAACCTAAATGGTCTGCCATGTATAATTTCAAATGGTGTAAGGCCCTGGTCAGTGGGTGTAATTCTCATAAATGTTTTAACTAGTGGAAGACATTCTAACCAAGTCTGTTTAGTCCCATCCATGCATTTTCTAAGTCACAATTTTATAGTTCCGTTTGTTCGTTCCACTAAACCTGCACTCTGAGGGTGGTATGAGCAATGATGTTTCAGTTGTACGCCTAAGTGTTCGGTTGCCTTCTGGACTATCTCATTAACAAAATGAGGTCCGTTATCACTGTACATTATTTCAGGAACGTCGTGTTCCGGAATAATGGTTTTGCATATAGCTTTTGCCACTGTGAGAGCGTCTGCCTTTCTTGAAGGGACTATCTCCACCCACTTAGAAAAGGGGCATATAAGAACCAAACAATACCGATACCCTTGGCAGGGCGAAAGTTCTATGAAATCCATGTGTAAAATCTGAAAGGGGTAGGATGGCTGGGGAAACCGTCCCCGCTGGGGTCTAACGTTCCCCTGAGCATTATGTTTACAACAGATAAGGCACGCTCTGCAAAATTTTTTTGAGAAAGCGGTAAATCCTGGGGCATAAAAGTAATTCTCTATTGTCTGAGTCATCCCTCCTGTTGAGACATGGCACGGCCCATGACTCAATACGGCTGCGACTTTATACAGATTCTTTGGCAGGACCTGTCGATCTTGTAGAACATAAATGCCGTCTTGTAACAGGGCACCTTGTTTAAGCCAGGCTTGTTTTTATGTGTTTTTCAGTTGAACAGTTAACATTCTGTTTCCTTACAAAGTCAGAAATGGGTTGATGTACTTCGTTTAGAAAGGCATTTTTTAATTGTTGTTGATACGGGCTATTGCCGTCTGCGCTTTCCTCTAAGCCGCTATGTTTTTTAAACACTTCCTCCAGCCTTCCCCTGTACTCGTACAAATCCTTCCTGTCCTTCTGTTTGCACTCTTCCTCAGGGGTAGATAAGCTATATAGTCACTGATTACTGAAAGGGTTATGTGGGGGAGGTACCTTGTACCCTAAGGGGACCTCAGGGCAGTCACGCACAAGATGGTCTAGCTTGCCACATCACCAACAGCTGTCCATATTTTGACTGCCCACTCTACCAACCCCCCTTCCTCTGCCCCTACTGCCCTGAAAACATATTTCAAACCCTCCGTCTTCATTGACATGAAAGGCGGCGGCTTGGGCTTGAACTATCTTTTTCTTTTTTTGCTGGATAACGCTCTGAGCATGCCTAGCCCAGTTCATAATCTGTTCTACGCCATCAGTTGAACAGTTAACATTCTGTTTCCTTACAAAGTCAGAAATGGGTTGATGTACTTCGTTTAGAAAGGCATTTTTTAATTGTTGTTGATATGGGCTATTGCCGTCTGCGCTTTCCTCTAAGCCGCTATGTTTTTTAAACACTTCCTCCAGCCTTCACCTGTACTCATACAAATCCTTCCTGTCCTTCTGTTTGCACTGTCCTATTTTAGCTTTTTCAGCTTCCTCATCTCATCACTTAACTTTTTTTCCCATCACATGCAGCAGAACTTCTGCCTCATTCTTGAAGTTCCTTTTCCCCCCTTTTCATTTTTTAGACTCCTTTTTCTTAATAACAAAATACAGTTACAAATCAGCAGTATCTACAGTATAGTTCAACTATACCCCCAATGTCCAACATACTCTACATTACATTAATTATTACAATTACAGTACAGTAATTACCATAGTTTTTATCCTCATAAAGCTTGCAGAGTTGATGCCCAGATGCCTGCCAGGCATATCCAACTATCTCCAACAGATCCAAATATCTGTGGGTCCTTGAGCAAGGCCCTTAACCCCCCCCCCCCACCCCCAGCTACCTGCGTGCCCCAACAGGTGGCTGCCCTTCACGGACAGCTTGCTCTACAAAGAGCAAGTTGAGGGAGGCATAAAAAGGAATTTCCCCACAGAGGCAATAAAGGATGATATATTTAACAGACGTTTTTGTCCAGCATAATGTACAAACAAAGTAAACGGTATGACCGTTTCAAGTATAAGTGAGTGACCAGTAACTATGGTAAGTAGTACCAGGGGATGAGCTATTCAGTGCATTTCAAACACAGCAAGAACCTAATGGGATTATGCAATCAGAACAAAAAGTGTAACACTATGATCATTCAAGGATCATAAGAGATCAGCAAGGGAGTGCTGTAAGTTAGAAGTGTTGTTCCTGGAACTGATGGGTCTTGACGCGTTACTTAGTGTCTGCTTCACCTCTGTTCTCAGTACCTGGAGTCTGTGCGGCCTCTGATGAGTGCCTCTGAGTTCGAGCACATGTCTGAGCTTGCCACAGAGTTCCAGAAGGGCCTAGGAAATCGTCTGCAGTGGTACCTCAAGCTCAAGGCACTCTGGACGACCAACTACGTAAGTAAAGTCGAGATGCTCTCAGGTTGGTGTTGTGGCCTGCTTTTTTTTGCCTTGCTAAGTTAAGCACTAGTGTCCTTTCTTTGGTTTGTATCTTCATCAGCAAGTAAACAGGATTCAGGGACTTGGCACACAGGTTCCGTTGAGAGAAAAAACAAATGTCTCGGGAGCTGGTATTTAAAGTGTCAGAAAAAATAATGTTGAAAACAAGAGTGAGTATGCAAGTGGGGGAATGGGTGAAGGAGCCTTCCTGATGCCTCAGTTTATCTGCTGTCAAACTGGTGGTGGTGAGGTTTATCTGGTGTTCCCAAGAAGAATAAATCAAACATAATCCACTAGTCTGTAGGCATAGGTGAGTAACATTCTATCTCTAGAGAGAGAAAATTATCTGCGATTACTCTTCTGGATTACTTTTCTGAATAGCTTAAACACTGCTCAGGGAGGGCTGTAACAATATGTTCTTTTTGACAGTCTGCCAGCCACTGCTTATTTTATAAACAGCCATGTGTGAACAATATGTTTACTGACAGGAGTGTTTCTCCTCCAAAATCTGGCCACAGATGCTGAACACTCTTTCAGACAGGAAATGAGGACTATTTTAGTACCACCACTGCAGATCATGCATTTTTCCAACTGTCTGCTTGCTGGCCATGAAATTTGACCCATGCCACAAAAGCCTTGCTCAGGTTCCGTGGACATGGGCGGCACAACTCCTGAGCACTCCAGGACCGATGCGATCAGGACCCTCTGCTTTTCCTGGCTGGGTACAAATTGTTTTAATTCACTAGGGTTTGCAGTTTTGCCTTATACAGTCAGGACCATAAATATTTGGACAGAGACAAAGTTCTGTACATTACCACAAATTTTAATAGAAACAAGTCAGATGCAGCTGAAGTGCAGACTTTCAGCTTTAATTCAGTGGGTAGAACAAAAACATTTAATAAAAATGTGGGGAACTAAAGCAATTTAGTTAAACTACACAATCCCCTCCTTTCAGGGGCCCATAAGTAATTGGACAAATTAATATAACTGCAAATAAAATGTTCAGTTCTAATACTTAGTTGAAAACCCTTTGCAGGCAATGACTGCCTGAAGTCTTGAACTCATGGACATGACCAGACGCTGGGTTCCCCCTTTTTAATGCTCTGCCAGGCCTTTACTGCAGCAGCTTTCACTTGCTGTTTGTTTGAGGGTCTTTCTGTCTGTAGTTTAGTCTTTAGCAAATGAAATGTATGCTCAATGGGGTTGAGATGAGGTGACTGACTTGGCCATTTGAGAATATTCCACTTCTTTGCTTTAATGAAGTCCTGGGTTGCTTTTGCTGTGTGTTTTAGGTCATTGTCCATCTGTATTGTGAAACGCCACCCAATCAATTTGGCTTCATTTAGCTGGATTTGAGCAGACATGATGTGTCTAAACACCTCAGTATTCATTTGGCTGCTTCCATCCTGTGCCACATTATCAAGAAACACTAAAGACCCAGTGCCACTGGCAGCCATGCATGCACAAGCCATCACACGGCTTCCACCATGTTTTACAGATGTTGCTGTGTTTTTTGGATCATAAGCTGTTCCAGCCCTTCTCCATACTTTTTTCTTTCCATCATTCTGATACAGGTTGATCTTGGTTTCATCTGTCCAAAGAATGCTGTTCCCGAACTGTGCTGGCTTTTTTAGATGTTTTTTGCTAAGTACAATCTAGCCTTTCTATTCATAAGGCTTGTGAGTGGCTTGCATCTTGCAGTGAAGCCTCTGTATTTGCTTTCATGCAGTCTTCTCTTTATGGTAGACTTGGATATTGATACGCCTACCTCCAGGAGAGTGTCGTTCACTTGGTTGGCAGTTACAAAGGGGTTTCTCTTCACCATGGAAATGATTCTGCGATCATCCACCACTGTTGTCATTTGCGTTGAGTTCACCAATGCTTTCTTTCTCAGGATGTACCAAACTGTGGATTTTCCCACTGCTGATGTTGTGGCAATTTCTCAAATTGTTTTTTTTCTGTTTTCGCTGCCTAGGGATGGCCTGCTTCACCTGCATACTGAGTTCCTTTGAATGCATGTTGTATATTCACACCTCAATCTTCCAAATGCAAACAAGACACCTCAAATCAACTCCAACCCTTTTATATGCTTAACTGATAATGAAAGAACAAAGGAATTGCCTACACCTGTTGATGAAATAGCTTTTACGTGAATTGTCCAATTACGTTTGGCCCCTTTCAAAAGAGGGTGGCACATGTTAACCAGCTGAAACTCCTAAACCCTTCATCCAATTTGAATGTGGATACCCTGAAATGAAATCGGAGAGTCTGGACTTTGTCCATGCCCATTGTATAACTTCAGTTGGAATATACTGTGGTGTGAAAAAGTGTTTGCCCCTTTCCTGGTTACTTATTTTTTTGTTTTGTTTATCATACATGTTTCAGATCATGAATCAAATTTAAATATTGGGCAAAGATGACACAAGTAAACAAAAAAATGCAGTTTTTAAATGAAGGTGTTTATTACAGGGAAAAAAATCCTAACCTACATGGCCCTGTGTGAAAAAGTGTCCCCCCCGGTTAAAACATAAATGAAGTGAGGTGCATCACATCTCTGGAAAGCTGAGCCCAATTTCTCTAGCCACACCCAGGCCTGATTACCACCACACCTGTTCTCAATGAAGAAATCACTTAAATAGGACCTGCCTGACAAAGTGGAGTAGGCTAAAAGATCCTCAAAAGCCAGACATCATGCCGTGATCCACGGAAATATTTAAATCTCTATGATGATCTGAAACATTTACATGTGACAAACTACAAGCAAATAAGAAATCAGGCAAATACTTTTTCACACCACTGTATTTCAATAAACAGGTAAAATAGTAAAACTTGTCAGTGTCCAAATAGTTATGGTCCTGACTGTGTATTGACAAAACAGGAGTAAATCATAATAAAGACAATCATGGATGTGGAAGATGGGATTTCAGCTGTATTTACCCAAATTGTCTAACAGGCCTCCAAGTAAAATTCAAGTAAAAGTATCACAACACATTCATGCAGGCACAGAGTGTGAATAATTTTCAGCTCAGGAGTTTTATGCCCATTTTGTCTGTGTTCTACGTGAGCTTTGATAAATTATGCAACAATTCAAGTCTTATTATCCCGATAAATTTGTTACCGACATTTCAAGAATAAATAAGAAATGGCATAATGAACTGTTCAAGCAGTCTTTTTGATATAAAGGGGCTCATTTTTGTTATAAACTATAAGAAGTTATGAGGAGGGAGTTTGTCATTTAACATTACAGATCTATTCATCAAACTCTAAAATAGCCAAAATTTTCATTAAATAGCACAGAAAGTTAAACTTATGAAAGTTATGTATCCAAATAGATGAAGGATTGCTGGGATTGCTGCGAGAGAGTGGTGTTGAGCTGCAGCGATTGTTTTTGGGATTGTGTTTGGAGTTTTTGGAGTGTGCTGAACGTATATTTTGTGTGTTTGCGTGCTTTAACTGTTTACGTGGGCGGCTGTTTTATTTCGGTCGGCGTGAGTGCTTGTTTGTCCTGTCTGTTAACTAACAAGCCGACTGTTACCGACAGTGAGCTGCGGGAGTGAGCGGCGTCTTCTTTCCGCGTTTAACTCCGTAACAAGCACCCGCGGGGCAATAATAACTAAAAATAATAATAATAACTAACTAACTAATAATAACTAATTATATCTAACGTCGGTTACGTTACCCAGTGCCGGAAAAGGACAGTTGCTCCTGAGCTTTGCTCGGTCGCCAATCGGGGCCGGGGGGACATTTTCCA
>JAODUD010000095.1:32993361-33018150 GCA_026784285.1 Stomatorhinus walkeri
TGTTCATGCAGCCTGGTAACTTTTGGGGGTGAATCATGGACGATTGATCTGAAATTCAGGACGATCACCCCACACGCGACCAGAATCAATCCACGATTACAATTTAGTAAAGGATTAATTCTATGTCACGTGGGTGATGTAATCGTCCGTGAATCCATCCTAATACAGATATGTCTTAATTTTTTTTTTTGAAAGGCATGTTTCTTTTCTTTTAGGATTTTCTGTATGTGACACCAACACCGATCCAAGCTGCCAGGGCCGGGAATACTCTTCATGCATTTCTTCTCTACAGGAAAAAGCTCAACCGAGAGGAGATCAAACCTGTGAGTTATTCCTGTTTTTCGATGGGTTTTCCATTAGGATATTGTGTGTATCCTACCCTGAAAAGGGGTGGGAATAGCAGCAATTACTGGATGAACATGCTCCATCTGTCTGTCAGTGTTTCAGTGTCTATTGTGTGCATCTGTGTCACTTAGCCTATGGAGTCATGTTGAACTCATTCGCCCCCATGGTTGTCTTCTGTTTGCCACTGCATTCCTCACCATTTCGCTCCTCTCCTTTGCTTCTGCTTCCACTCCACTCCTCCTCAATTCCATTACCTCCCCCACCCCCCTGCCCTGTGTATCTCTCCCAGAGTCGAATCCCAGGCACCATCATTCCTCTGTGTTCCGCTCAGTGTGAGAGGATGTTCAACACCACACGCATTCCCAGGAGGGAGGCCGGTAACATCAGCAAACGCGTCAGCAGCACACACACACAGTGCTCCTTAAGTACACACACCTGTCCCGGACTCATGTGGGGAACGTCTAATCTTTACAGCCCTATATATTGCTACAGGCTCAAATTTGAGGTTATGGACACAGATTACAATTTACAAAAACATTATGTACACAAGCCTGCATTAGAAATTGTGTATATATATCGAAATATTGTTTTGATGTCAGTGTTCAGGCAATTATTTAGAGGATCTCATGCATACAAGAAATTGATTTGTAACTAGCAGATGCTACTACAAAATGCTAGCTAAAGATTCAGAGGGGTTTCCATATTCAGTTTGAATAATTGAGGGTCAGAGAGGCTGTTTTGTAGGTGAGTATTCAGCAGCTGTACAGTGTTGTTACCTGTTGTAGCTGGTCCCCCAGACTTGTATGGGAATTTAAAAAAAGAGTAATTTGACGCTGTAAGATCTATGCTTGCATTAACAGGTTGAAAATACTTATCACAGGCAGTTTGCTAGTTTAAAACTAGCGAGATAGCGACATTGATGTGATTTATGGCTTCCTAATAGATTAAATTATGGCATTACATTTTAGTTCGATTTACAGTGAATAAGAAATTATTATACAAATGTAATAGTTTTAAATATCTTAAGGATGGATAGACAAAATTGTTTTTTTTTCTGTACTAAGGGCAATATAATAAGATTGTTTCTATGTTGTATAGGCCTACGACTGTGTGACCTCTGGTCTGCAGATATAATCAAACAATGATAAAACCACTGCCTGATGTTATTATGCGAGAAGTAGAGCTGTGAATATTTCTGTATTTACAAATCAAAATGGGTAAAAAGAAAATTACTAGCCAGCGAAACAGAAAATGGTGCAGTTATTGATTGATGGTAAAACAATACTGGACATTTTAAAGATATTACACAGAGACCACCAAGTTGTGAAATATGGACAGGAAAGAGTGAACAGAGAGAGGACACAAACTAAAGGAAAAGGTTTCAAGAACATTAATGCTTGGGCCAGACATAAACTGAAGCAGATTCTCGCTAAATATCCCATAGTGAGCAGTTCAGAAGTCCACAACAAGGCAGGTTTGAAATGTAACAGGAAATGCAGAATTATTAGATCAATAAAGGACACTTTCTGAAACATATCAAATGGGCCCAAGAAAAAAACTTGAAAACTGACTTTAATAAAGTGATAGTTACTGATGAATAAAGAGTGATGCTGGAAGGCCTAGATGGGTGGTCAGAGTGTGGGTCTTGTATGATAGGGAAACTCCCGTATTACTGAGGTGACAACAGGGAGGTGGTGGGATCATGATCTAAGCAGGGATTGGCAGTATAAAGGCACTGGGCCATTCAGAGTTAATGATGGGGGGAAGCTGGACAGAGTGAACTGCTGCACATGACCAGAAGGCACCTCCTTCACATGGTACAAATCCCAAAGCTGAGCTGTTAAGAAAAACTGGATCTTTATGCAGGACAATGCCCCTTCACATGCTTCTCGAATTAGTACACTTCCTAGCTTGGAATTGTCCTCTGCATGCAAGCTGATGACTTGGCACCATCCTAGCCTCACCTGGACCCCATGGAGAATGTGAGGTCACAGGTAAAAAAAAAGAGCTTTACAATGGGGAACCAATACAATAGTCTGAGCCATTCAAAGTGTGGCACACGCTGTAACTCCAGAAATCATCAGCACTCATACATGTTCAATGGATGAAAGATTATTGAGAAAAAGGTGGTTATATAATTATGTAAAAGTGATTTGATTTTTCTTCCTAGGCAGTGAAAAAAAATTCTCCATTTATACATTTTGCTTGTAGTTTTAAAATCCTACCCCTTCAGACAATAAAATATGCCTTGAATAATATCATCAGACAGCAATTTTCACAATTTTTTTGTTTTTAATATTCAACTTTGATCTTCCAAAAATATCTTCTCAGGCAGTCTCGGACATGTGTAGTTTTTGACCAGTTTGGTCAGTGTGTTCAAAAGGTATTTGATAATCACATGTGCATAATAATTTCAGACAAACTGTAGCTCCCCTCTAATAATTTAAAGCATTTGATAAGTTGCTTACTGCTGTCATGTAGGTACTCAGTACTGCTACAAAAATACAACAACCCAGGAGTGAGAGGCCTCAACACAAAGTTCTTTATAAAAGTACTACTAACATGTTAAATAGCTGGATCTGAACTTTCCAGTAAACCAGAAACAGCTGAGCACCTACTCCATTGCGAGCATTTAGTAGTAGTCTTTCTTTAGCAGTCTTCTTTTTAAAAGACAGTCTATTGCCACACCTACATTGATGAGAAGCCCACAGTCATTATTGAGGTTTGGCACTGGTACTGAGCGAAAGAGCTGTCAGTGTCCTGTTTGCAGGGGAGAGAAATCTCCTGTTAAGATACAGAGCCCGGTAAAAGTAAACCCTTGACTAATTTTCTGATTTTCAGAAAACATAAATAGTACAGTGACATTTAGTTCCCTGCAAATTGTTTTAAACACAGAAATACAAAATGATTTTTTTAAAATATATTATTTTATGCATCTATATAGTTTCCAGTTTCTATGAAACAAAAGTCTAAGAACAAAGTAGGAGAATGTTAATCCAAATTCATAAAAAATATTTATGTGAATGTAAACTAGCATTTTATAAACATATGTGGTCACCTCTATATTGTCATGACCCAGTCTCTGACAGTAGGCACATATATATACATATATATACATACTGTTTGTATACACACACGCACGCACACACGTGTAGGGTAAACATATCCTTATGGGGACCGCTCACACATACACACACACACACACAAACACACACAGTCATGGCCGAAATGAACATCCCTGGAATTTTTCCAGAAAATGTACCATTTTTCCCAGAAAATTGTTGCACTGTTTTGGTACAGTGGTACCTCAGATCTTGAACTCATCAGAACTTGAATTTCTTAAAAGTCGAACCAACCAGTTCGAAAAAAATGACCTAAAACTTGATCTAAATCTCAGAAGTCAAACCGTTAACGCCGACCTAAGATAACTTGTAGGCACGGGGAAATGACTCATGTGGCACGTCTCTCAGTGGAAACTGCTTCAGTCTCAGCCTCGCATTCACTATGATAGCATCATGCACGTTTACACTAGCTGAATACATATATTTAGACAGAACAATCGGGGCAGGACACATTGTTTTTTTTTTTTAACTTTACACATTGTTTGGATACATTTATTTTCTTACTTTACAAATTACTGTTTTGATAAATGTCCTTAGATTTATTTACTACAGTATATGCTCTTCTTGTTTCCTGGTTCATTCTGTGTTTAGATGCTAAAAAAAACATATTTTGGTGAATTTTTTTGGGGCTGGGAACCAATTAATTGGTTCTCCATTATTTCTTATGCGGAAAATTCGATAACAACTCAAACTTTTTAGCATTTGATCCAGAGTTCTGAACGGATTAAATTCGAGTTCTGAGGTACCACTGTATACACACTTATTTCCTTTATGTGCATTGGATCAACACAAAAAACAGACAGAAAAAAGACAAATTTGACATAATTTCACACAAGACTCAAAAATTGGGTCGGACAAAATTATTGGCATCCACAATTTAATATTCTGTATAACCAGAATTTTCAACCACTCTTCTTTTGCAAACTGCTCAAGGTCTCTCAGATTCTCCCAACAGCAATTTTGAGATCCTTCCATAAGTGTTCAATCGGATTTAGATGTCACAGACCCAGCTTTCTGACACTGGGCCCTTCATTGCACTGAAAATTCTTTTGGTAGTCTTCAGATTTCATGATGCCTTGCACACAATCAAGGCACACAGTGCCAGTTTCAATGAACAATATATGCTTGAAGTAAAACGATTTACCCACAATTTTGAAACTTGGTTTTAAAAAAATCTGTGACTGCCCTCAAAAAACTAAAAATGCCAGAAAACTGTTTGGTTAATAATAGTTATGGTAAACAGGGCTGGTTTGGCGGTAAGGATGTCATAGCTGGGATTTGGGTTTTCCCCATAAAACTAAATGGAGGGTCTTCACAAGGATATACATGCAGACATCTGTGTGTCTGAACATGTGGAAAATATGTCATGTTGAAATAAATTCTTATTCATAGAAATAAAAATATCACAGAAAACATTTCAATATAGATTTGGGATTTCAGTGGAGAGAGGATTAGTCAAGGGTCTGAATACCTTTACGTGGCCTTGTATAATAGGAATCATCCATTTCAGTGTTAGATCTGTGTACGAATATACATTCCATCTATCTGCATGTGCCTGTTCTTGTTTCATTACGGGCCTCTGCTATAATATTACAATTTTCTATCCCCTTTTTGTGAATTTTGTATATTTGTTTCCTCACCTGTTATTCATTTATCCTCCGTTTCTCCTTGTCTCTTACTTTTCTACTTATCCCACCTCCACTTTATCCCCCCCACCCCCCCCCCAAACCCTCTTCCTGTCTCTGTCCTCGATATCGGCTCCCAGTGCTTGCTGAGGTCCTCAGTACCTTGCTGTTCCTATCAGTTTGAGAGGATGTTCGACTCTTGTCGAATTCCTGGCGAGATAACAGGTATTAATACTTTGGCTGTTTCCCAGTTGCATGCTTGCTCGAACACCTTCTGGGCACTTTTCCACTGTACCAGGTACTCAAAGGTGTTGGTTTTCCACTGGTATGTAAACTGCTGCAGGCACAGAATTTCATCACAACACATGGTGGGTTATTTTCTACTGAATTCAAAAAATGGCTGTAGTATATAATAGGGCTGGATGATGTGAAATATTAATATCAACAAACCATGTTATTTACATGCAATTTTTACATTACCAGTCAGCTAGAATGCAGGTGTTTTCTTTCCTTCAATTCTGTACGGACATTAACGCTTAGGGAGTTTAAATTTCGCTAAACATTTTGCTTTATGTTAGAGTTACGTAATTATTATTCCTTTTCTAGATTATCATATATGTTTAAAAATCAGTTTAAAGTTCACCTCATGCTGCTTTTGCATTAGCGCTGCATGCATTCTCAGAGACAATCATAATCATTTTCACCCTTGCTGTTTAAATCACTCCTAGATGGGTCTGTATGAATTTTTTCCAACTCCTTTTTGCTTTTTAAATGCCCAATATTTTTCACAACAAAATTGCATTCGTAGGACATGCTATATGCGTGCTGTCCTACCATATTAAACAAAATACTTTTTGAATTTCTTATCATGCCATCCTAATCTTATTTTTGTCTATTCTTCTGTCCAGATCACAATTCCTTTTTTTTTTGCTTTATCATTGCTTTCTGAGCTCGTAACTGTTTTCATGGCAGCGTTTGTATTGTGTTTCAATGGGAGGCTTTTTTGCATAAGCAGTCGACAAGGTACAAAAGAAGTACCCCAGCTGGTTTGACATTTATATAAATGGAACCTTTAGTACTGGTACTCAACCAGAAGTCAATGGAAAAGGTACCAAAAGTACGGTACTTGGTGTGGTGGAAAAGTGCCCTCTGTAGTATGTTGCTGCTACACTGCCTTCAGCTTGTCTTCATGTCGCCCCCTGACCATAACCTTCAGCTGCTTTTCCCCCTCTTTAAGTTATGATGTACCCTTCTGCTAAAGATAGCCGTGCAACTGCAGCCATCATTTCTCTACTCAGTGACACTACCCCTCTCCCTTGGTTCTGAGTCAGTGTTAAATGTGCCCTAGTGTCTGGTCCATTGCCGTGAAACTATAGCCATGTCTCCTGGTCGTGATCATCCCATCCTTTACTCTGCCCCACTCTGTCAGATATAGTACAGCACTGGAAAGACAGTGACTATCTGGCTGTTTACCACCGGGGCCGTTATTTCCGACTGGGGATGTACAATGCGGGAAGGCTGCTGTCTCCCAGGGAAATTGAGTTCCAGATCCAAAAAATCCTGGATGACTCCTCCCCACCCTCAACCGGAGAAGACAAGCTTGGAGCTCTGACAGCAGGAGACAGGTGGGTAAAACGGTGACATTATACAGACATATGGAGAGCAAACACAAGAACATGCCGGCATTCTACACAAACTGAAGGTAATAGTTATGAATGTTTCCTTTATGCTACTTTGCTTTTGTGAAAGACCTACATTAACACCTCTTTTCGCTAACCGATAGAAATCTGGCGAAAATAGCACCTATGGCGTCACATCAGTGTCAAAACTGGAGAGTGTTAAAACACAACATGAAAAATAAACCTGTGTAAATATCCCACTTGCAAGTGCAAATGTAAAGCGTGTTAGCACAGAAAGAAAATCTGTGTCTTCGTCTATCATAATATCGAGTTTAGATTTGTGTTTTTTCTCCTCTCAGATTATTTCCTTTTCAACTAGATAGTCTACCTCCCACACCAAGTAGAGCACCTTCAGCTGCTCTCTGCACTCAAGTGAAATTTTTGCGCTCGAGTTTTGGCATGGGGTAGTTTTGACAGTTTGGGGGTGGGCTCATGACCAACTCTGTCGGCGAATACTATTAGCTGGTTTTGTGGTTGACTGCACACCACAAAGAGGTTCTCCAGAGGATTGTCCATGAAGAGGAACATTGACAGGCAGCTAGGTTAAACAAGTTATGGTTTATCTATTTATAATAACAATTTGAAACCCAAGGTTTAACTATTTTTTACGAGCATGCATACATTGATTCCCATTGCCCACTAGCCTATTCCCCCATCAACATAAAAATTGTATCTGTTTTTATGTTGATGGAGGGAACAGGCAAGTTAGCAACAAGAACCAATTAATATCATTGCTTTCATAATAGATGAACCATGGTTTGCTTTTAAGGACTGAATGTATCTTTCAGGCTGCTATCACTCACCTACTCTCTCCTCTGTTTTGTCAGGATCCCATGGGCTAAGGCTCGGAAACAGTTTTTCAGCTCTGGGGTCAACAAGCATTCACTGGACTGCATTGAAAAGGCTGCTTTCTTTGTTACCTTGGATGATGAGGAACATGGCATGCTGGGACATGATCCAACTGGCAGCTTGGATCGCTATGCAAAATCCCTGCTCCATGGAAAATGCTATGATAGGTGGAGTGAATGGATATTTTATATTTTAAGTTCTGATCCTCTAGTGTTGTAGTACTTGGTCTTGATCTCGTCTTGGAATCGACTTTATTTGACTCGGCCTTGTCTTGGTCTCAGAGGTTTTATTTCAAGACCACTCATCAAAACACCTCAATATTTATCACAACGGCTTAATATTCAGTTGTTTGTTATCCCTTAGAACCTGACAAACACAAAATGTGTTGATTTTCACACCCATTTATCTCAGGCTCATTAGGTATTTGATAGGTATGATGCACTGATATGAATCTGATATCTTTATAAGTGAGAGAAGTTACTCGATCTGCTTGTACAAGTTGCAGTGTTGTGCACTAAAATATTCCAAAGTAATTCTGTGCGCAGTAACATATTTTTTACATTTTCCATGAAAAACACCCCTAATAATCCATAAAACATCAACATTATTCACATTAGATGGAAATAAAGCACATATTTGCTTCTACAGTGATCCATGCACTACCATTTATTCATTATATTCAAAAAAGGAGGTAGAAGTAATCTAGCAAACTATAGGCTAATCTGTTGAACTTGCATAATTGGAAAGGTACTCCAAGTGAAAATGGTAGATTACCTGGATTCAGATAACATCCTGAGGGATAGCCAACATGGATTTAGGAAAGGTAGGTCCTGTTTAACTAATCTACTTGAGTTCTTTGAGTAAGCTACAAGAGAAGTTGAACCCAAAATGGCCTACAATGTGATTTACTTAGATTTCCAGAAGGCTTTTGATGTTGTTCCCCACAAATGGCTCTTGCTTAAGCTTAAAGCTGCAGGGATTTTAGGAACTGTAGCAGCTTGGATCAAAAACTGGTTAACAGACAGGAATCAGCTGCTAGTTATTAGAGTCACAATGGTGCAGTGGGGTTGCATTCATAGTGAGGTACTGTAGGGTTCAGTTTTAGGACCATTATTGTTCCAAATATATTGACACCAATACCTACAGTAAACTGGCTAAATTTGCAGACGACACCAAGGTGGGTGGTGTAGCAGATACAAAACTAACAGCACAGAGGCTACAACTGGTTTTTGATTTAATTAGTGACTGGGCAGATACCTGTCAGATTAAATTTAACATAGATAAATCCGTGCAGGCAGCAGAAGTATGAAGTACAGATATTTTGTGGCTATTATTGCAATAAAGGTAGCTGATTATGAGAAAGACCTCGTGTGTATACTAGTTGATGTTTCCATGTCCCACTCTTGCCAGTGTGGAGAAGCAATTAAAAAGGCTAATAGGATTACTTGAATTATTAAACACGTCCAGGTCTTCCATGTGTGTCACATCTGAAAACTGAGCTTTAAGGCCATTCATACTTCACTTTCCCATGGAACATTCCTGCAGATGACTGTGTTGTCTGGTGGGATTTGCGTGTGTCTGTGCAAACAGATTAGCTTCTTTCCATGAAGAGTTAAACTGTTTTACTACACTGCTTTTATTTGTATCTGTTGCAATACATCTTGCCCACTAGATCTCCTGGTCTGGTGGAATATTTATGCTGTCTGCTGAATTTCTGCTCCTGAACAGATGCTTGCCTGTTCACGAAAGCCCACAGCCTGCAAATGCATGAAAATGCATGCAGAAAAGTGAAACATGAACTAGGCTTTAGGCTGAAAGGCACTGAATATCATAACTGAATGTCAGGGGTGCTACATGCTAGCTGACCACGTGACCCCAAGTTTGCTCTCATCTGTATGTGCATTTGTGTGTGTCATGGATAGCGAGATTGGACAGGTGAAAATACAATTTCTGTTCTGTTCAATTGTATTCCGTGAAGGCTCTTTCTGCTAATCACCATTGCTAATCACCAATGCAAGTATCAGGCAAACGACTGTCTGTAATACCCGTGTGGCTTCTTCACCTGTGCGACTTGGTTTGTATATATCTACTGGTACATTTTTAAATTTGGATTTACAGGCTCCCTGTACCCTGTACTGCCTGATAGACATACAGGCTTGTCCACTTTAATCTGTAAATGCTTGGTTGTATTGTATGCGTTATGAGGAACTTACACTGCATAATATGAAACATTTCATATTTCCCTCTTTGTCCCAGGTGGTTTGACAAGTCCTTTTCTGTGGTGGTTTATAAGAATGGGAAGATTGGTCTGAACGCAGAGCACTCGTGGGCCGATGCCCCAGTCGTGGCCCACTTGTGGGAGGTGAGTCGATGGTGAGGGGAGATGGGCAGGTTAACATCTCAGGAATGCTTACTTAATTGCCCCATGCTCAGTGGTGGATTAACAAGTTCAGGGGTCTTATGGATACACTTTTTTGTAGGCCCTTAAAATTACCAAATGGATGCAAAATCAATGATATTTGTTTCCGCCTGGAACTAACCATGTATTCCTTCACAATACTAAACCATAGAAAGGTTCCAGATGAAACCCTTGGATTCCCACATCAGAGAGAGGCTAATCTCAACATTTTTAATATTATATTTGTACAGTACTGCCTGCTATTTCTTGTATTAGATGCAACAAAGAATTCTGAAATTTAAATAGGGGCAAGTAGCCCCCCCCCCAAGACAATACAGCAGTTAACTATAACATTATTAAATATTAACTATAAAATCATTTCTATAAAGTCTAAGAGAATGTGACACTGCATCAAATGTGAGATATACATTTTCTATTTATATGTCACCTGTATATATCCATCCATCCATTTTCCACCCTGTTTATCCTTCTGGGTTCCAGGAGCCTATCCCGGAAGCTAAGGGCATGAAGCAGGGAACAGCCCATTGCAGGGCACACTCACACCCCATGCACTCACACATCCACACCTATGGGCAATTTAGTAGCTCTAATTAGCCCCAGCATGTCTTTGGACTATGGACGGGGAAACTGGAGTACCCGGAAGAAACCCCACAACGACATGGGGAGAACATGTAAACTCCACACACATGTAACCCAGGTGGAGACTTGAACCTGCGTCTCAGAGGTTTGAGGCAACAGTGCTAACCGCCGCACCACCATGCTGCCCCACCTGTAGATATTATGCAGCTATTTCTCACACTTTTGCACTAATTTGCACTTTTGAATGAGATTCCACGCTATATTTCAGTGTCTGAGTACCGATACTTGTCATATCCTCCTGAGACCCAAGGAAAAGAGTGTTCTTCAGTTATTTGTCTTTGAAGGAAATAAGACAATCTTACAATTTTATTTTTATTTTTAATTCCACAGCATGCCCTCTTTAGTGTACAACAGGAATAAAAATGTTTCCTTACATCAGTGAAAAGATGGAAAAACAACATGCCCACTACAATGGACAAAAATGAATGGGTGGGGTCTCAGGAGGATATATGCAGCGATAATGAAAGTCAGTCTAATCTAATCTAATCTAATCAAAACAATTAGTGGGAAATACAAGGGCAGCCTCAAATAATTGATCTCATTAGTGGGATCATTTCCAGGAACACTGCATGATTTGAATAGCCCTGATTTATGGCAAGTCAGGCAAGTCACACAAAGCTGGGCTTTTAATAAAGTTTTTTTAGAGGTAGGGAGAGTGTATGAGGGGCTAGTAGTTGTGGAGATTGGAAGGTTTGGAAGGAATTGGGATTAATTGAGAGAGGGGTGATGGAGCCATCCGGTGAATACATTATTGTATTTCCAAAAGTACTTAGTTTGATCTGAATTTAACTCTTGCCACTTCATATTTTCTCCTATGTTTTCATAGTATGTTTTAGCCACAGACAGCTTTCACCTGGGCTATAATGAAGAAGGCCATTGCAAAGGGGACATTGATCCTACTCTGCCACATCCACAGAGACTTAGCTGGGACATCTCACCAGAGGTAAAGTTTGGACAATTTTCACAGGAATTTCTGTGGTACCCCAACCCTCTGCAAGTGTCATTTGGGCTTACACAGCAAGCATGGTTTTCCCATTTGAAAATAATCACATCTTGTGAGATTCTCGTAAAAGCACGCACAAAACCACAAATGTCGACAATAAGAAAAGAGATGCCACTGTTTCCACACTTTGTGTATTTCCAGGATGATATTTCCTGGATGATAGGCTAGCCATGCCAACATGACCAAAAGTATCCAGCTAAACCATCAAAGAGCATCAAGAGCAGGCACATGACCATTTAAGACAGGGGTGTCAAACAGCAGTCCTGGAGGGCCAGAGCTCTGTATAGCTTAGCTCTTTCCCTGTTCCATCCCAAATGATTCAGTTCAAGAGCTGTGTAGTAATTAGCACAAGGAATTGTAAGGAGATGAATCAGGTGTGTTAAATGAGGGCAAACCCAAGAAATATGCAGGACTCTGGCCCTCCAGTATTGGAGTTTGACACCCCTGATCTAAGACATCGTAGACTATCTTAGACTAGGTAAAACCTGCTACGAGCAGTTTTTTGACTGGTCCATCACTCATAAAGGTAACTCAAAAAGTATTTGACAGATTGTTTTCAAACTTTGCAAAGGCGTTTATGAGTAACAAACGGAAACTTATATTTTGAGATGGATCACCCCAAAATTGAAGCAGTGTTACTTAGTGTCAGCAAAGGGTGAATGCACGACATTTGACCTTTATTATTTTGAGACAAATTACAGCAGTACATGGTAGCAAAGGAAGGAAAGGGAAGGTGTGGAAGCCATGGTCTTGTGAACACACTAACTCTAAAAATATTTGAGAGATCTTTATCAAACTTTTCAGACAGATTATATAAGTGAAGAGCTGGAAGTGATCAAATTTTGAGATCATCACACCCAATTTGGATGCGTATAAATATAATATACCATGGTATCATGTATGGACAGTATAATAGTATGAAAAATTAAATACCATTCAAGCTTACTGTAGAGGGGATAGAGATTGAGCTTGGGGGTGGTAATGAGGCGATCTGGGGAATGCATTGTTGTGCTGGAAGCATCTAGTTGAAAGTGCTTAAGGGTGGAAATGTTGTTGTGCTGATGTGTAATGGGCTGTCACCCTCCTCTCCCACTTGCAGTGTAAGGAGCACATCTCCAGGTCTCTTGCAGTGGCACAGGTACTTGCAGATGATGTGGACTTCCACGTTTTTCCCTTCAGGGACTTTGGCAAAGGAAGAATTAAGAAGTGTCGAATAAGTCCAGATGCCTTCATTCAGCTGGCTTTGCAGCTTGCATATTACAGGGTAAGAAGAAAGGCTTCTTGTGATGTTCAAGTTGCATGAAAGACTCTCTTCAGTTGGTATGATTCATATGATACATGACTTCTGAGTTTCAAGAGACATTTCTTGAAATTGTGATCCATTTTCCAAAACTCATAAAAATGCATAACTGCACACTCCTCAACCCCCCCCCCCCCCACAAACAATCTTTTACATAATGAACACTATATCACAACAAATATGGAATTTTAACATTTGTTTCAAATTCTTTGACACACTCTACAAAATTGTACAATTTTCCAACCAATGAATTGTAAACCAATCAAAAAAACACTGGACCATAAAGAAGAAAAAGAAATTAGCACCCTGGATCTGGGCTGGGTCAGGCCAGATACTCATCACCATCGCAGCTCTGGCCAGACAGTGGGGGAAAAAACCCCTTGCATTCCTTACCGATCCCTGGCAAGCCTCAACTGTAATATCCAAACAAGCTTCCTCTGTGGTCTGGGAGAGCTGAATATGGATGTACAGGTAGGAGTCTTGGACATAGATCTTCCAATGCCATGCTGAAAAAA
The DNA here is from genome assembly GCA_026784285.1 of Stomatorhinus walkeri. NCBI lineage: Eukaryota > Metazoa > Chordata > Actinopteri > Osteoglossiformes > Mormyridae > Stomatorhinus > Stomatorhinus walkeri. The sequence continues at coordinate 33,006,858 of JAODUD010000095.1, forward strand.
ATCCTCCTCTATGAGGTTAAGAAAGGGAGAATATGCAGGCAGAATGATCTTACTGAATCTTGGGTTGTTGGTGAACAAGTCATGCTCTGGTTGTGCTAGCTCCCTCTGGTTAAGTTGGTACACATGATCTGAGACCACAGGTCCAAGAATATAGTGAGGGTCTGCTGGGAACGTCTGGCAGAATCCCCTGCCAGAAGAAACTTCAACTCCTACCTCTGGCAGAACTTCGCCCATGTTCCCGGGGAGGTGGGGCACAATGAATCCAAATGGGCCATGTTCTGCGTCTCCATTGTGGAGGCAGCTGACTGGAGCTGTGGCTGTAAGGTGGTTGGTGCCTGTCGCAACAGCAATCCCTGAACCCACAGGTGGACACTGGCGATGAGGGATGCTGTCAAGCTGAAGAAGGAGTCCTATCGGGCCTTTTTGGCCTGTGGGACTCCGGAGGCAGCTGATGAGTTCCGAGGGGCCAAGCAGAACGTGGCTTCAGTGGTCACTGAGGAAAAAACTTGTGTGTGGGAGGAGTTTTGTAAGACCACGGAGAACGACTTCCAGACAGCTTCAAGGAGATTCTGGTTTCCCATCCAACGGCTGTAATGACCTCAGTACGGGATATTGTGGGTCGCTGGAGAGAATACTTCGAAGACCTCTTCAATCCCACCGACATGCCTTCCAGTGTGGAGTCTGCTGCAGATGCATGTCAATCAGGACAACCGTGCAACATCCAGAGTCTTGAGGAACTTTGGGTGGATCTCATCCACCAGCAAGGCCCGGCTACCGAGGAGATTTTTAAAGCTTGTTTGTTTTGGTTCCTCCAATTTCCGTCTGCAGTCCAGAGACATGCAGCTACATTTGGATAGGTTTGTTTGCTTTTAGAAGATTTGCTGGGTTGATTTTTTTACTTATAGACTTTGATGTGGATAATCAACAACATCGAATTGAATCAAGATGTACTTTCGTTTTGCTCTGTCTGTATTTTTATCAGTCATATTACGGTATTTCTTTGTTTAAAAGATTCATAACATAGAAATGACTGCTATACTGAAACAAGTTGCTTCTGGAATAAATACTGAAAATTCTAAAGGAAAGTTCAAATACATTACTGTGTCTTTGAGGCGGGGGGGTGTTCAGTGTTTCTCTGATATGTGCACATGAAAATGCTAACATTTCTGCTTCCCTCCAACCAGGAAAGGAGGATGTTTTGTCTTACTTACGAGGCCTCCATGACTCGCCTGTTTAAAGAGGGCCGAACAGAGACTGTTCGATCCTGTACCAGCGAGAGCTGTGCCTTTGTCAGAGCCCTGGACAGTGGAGAGGTAGTGAGACAAGCATCCCACCCTATCCTCACTGATGCTCTTTTTGATCTACATCTCATTTAGTTAGCTGTGGATTGACATTCATTAACATGCCTGCACCCCCACTTCCCATTTAGGATGCAGATCATTGTAAGCACCTCCTCCGACTAGCTGCAGAGAAGCACCAGAACCTTTACCGATTGGCCATAACAGGATCTGGTATTGACAGGCACCTCTTCTGCCTGTATGTGGTTTCAAAATACCTGGGTGTGGAGTCACCTTTCCTGAAAGAGGTTAGTGTCGCACCAGTCACGTGGCACATGTTTGCTGTCTATGATTTAAATCCATATTTTCCATTCTATGCCTGAAAAGACAAATCATGAAAAAAACTTTAGAATACATGAAAATGTGAGATTGAAATTTCAGATGAAGCTTAACTAATAGCTTTTGCTATATTTTCTTTTCCTTCCTGTCATGCTTCCTTGAGCTGTACCAACACAAATTACGCTATCATTTTGTGTTACCCATTACAGAAGAAGACAAAAATGTTTTGTGGTGACCTGTTTTTCTTCACTTTTCTCCTACTCTCATTTTGTGAAATTGCTTACATACCATGCTCTCTCTATGGTAGGGATTTCTAAGCATTTTTTGCCAAGATGTCCCTTTTGCAGAAAACAACTAGATTTTCTTGCCCCCCACACTCTAGATCTTTCACTCTAAAGAGTCCTGAGGGAAACATAAAGCAGTTATTATGCCATGGCATTCAGTTTGAACATGCAGTCTTCATAAACACTGATTTAACATTTTTAAAAATCATACCGTGAAACATTGCACTAATTCAAAAATGGTTTTATATATCATTAAACGCAATAAAAATTAAATTTAGTCTCAACCCATTTCATATTATAAGTAAAATCAGCAGCACACAGAACATTGAATAAATGAAAGTTAATGTCCTCTCAAAAATATAAACAATTGTCAGACTAAGGAAAACATATAGGTTGTGTTTATACAACTAGTTTAGTCCATGACTGTGAGCTTTTATATGAGGCGGATTTATTACCACTTTGTAATGCAAATGTAACTTGGGTTTAGGGGTGGCATAGTGGTGCAGTGGTTAGCACTGTTGCCCACACCTCTGGGACCTGGGTTTGAGTCTCCACCAGGATTGCTTGTTCTCCCTGTGTAGTTGTGGGGTTTCCTCTGGGTGCTCCAGTTCCCCTCACAGTTCAAAAACAGTTTCCAAATTGTGTATGTGTGTCTGTGTGAGTGAGTGAATGTGCCGTGGTTCCCCATCCTGGGTTGTTCTCAGCCTTATGCCCAAAGGCTCTGGACCCCCCACAACCCTGAATAGGGCAAGCGATTTCAGAATATTGATGGACTTTGCCATACGGGAGAAAACAATCAACACAACATATTGTTTTACAGTGTACATCATGCAGAATCTGTGCTATGTGGAAATGCAGAGACACAATGATAAGCAAAACCATAATTTCATTGATTTGTATCTTTTTCAACTACCATCCAGAAAAACAATTAAAGGGTTTACATTACATACAATTTAACAATGGAATTGTGCCACATCACACCGAAATGCATTGGCCTTCTTTGCTTTGCTGCATTGGCTCATTTTCATTTTCGAAAATTACACACTAAAATAGTGGCATTAGGAAATGTAATCACACAGCTCTCTAGCGAGTAGGGGGAGTGTTCATGGAAAATTGACTGAGACAGAATACCTAAAATCTAATTAATGAGATGACAGCCACTACACGATAGGCTATGGCCACAATCACTACAAGACGGGCTATGGCCACAGTCACTACAAGACGGGCTAAGGCCACAGTCACTGCACGACGGCCTACGGCCACAGTCACTGCACGACGGCCTACGGCCACAGTCACTACACGAGCTTTGGCCACAGTCACTACAGCCCAGCTGTGCCCCTGTTAATAGGTTACTGCCACACTTCAGAATATCTTTGCCTAAAGGGCACTTTTCCACTGCAACAAGTATTGTATGTTTGGTACTTTCCCTTTTCATTGATTTCCAGTCAAGTACCAGTACTGAATGTTCCAGTACCTGAAGTGCAAACTGTATTTTAACTGTATGTTTTTGGTACTTTGGGGTGGGACTTCTGTGTAGATTGATTATTCAAATAACCTGCTTCTGAAACACAATACAACTGCTGTCATGAAAAAAAGTTGCGAACTCAGAAACCAATGATAAATGAAGTAAACATAATGAAAAATATTAATGAATGCGTGGACAAATGAAGAAACTCAAGTTTAAATTGAGATCTGGTCAGAAGAACAGATACAGCAAGATCAGGATGGGATAACAAGAAATAAAAGTATTTCGTATAATATAGCTGCTAGGACAGTACTATGTTTCAAATATCGCAATATGATTTTGTTGTAATAAATGTTGAGGTACTTATAAAGCAAACATGAGTCCAACATAAATTTCTCACAAACCCGTCTATGAATGATATAATCATTCTTGGCCATCCTATTTAAGAATTTCTTGCAGCACTCGTGCAAAACCAGCAGAGATAAATTTTAAACTGAGTTTTTAAACATATACTAGATAATTCTGAAAAGGAATGATCATGAAAATTGCACAATTTGCCAATTTTTTTCCTATGACTGAGTAAAAATCTTTTAGTAAAACTTGAACTCCCTGTGCTATAATGTAGGTACCAGATTGAAGGTAAGAAAAAGCCTCATCTTAATCTAGCAGACTAGCGCCTTGAGAATTGCTTGTGTATAACATGCGATGTTGGTATGAATAACACACATCGTCCAGCCTTATAATAGTAGGTACTGGTGTTGCTCTGCATTGATAGTGACATTAAGTTGATAGAACCTTGTGTGAATGGCAACTGAATTACACTGGTTGTGATTGCTGTTTGTGTATATATGATTTTGTAGTGTATGCATCATAGCTTGTAGTGCGCCTTCATGGTTCTAGTAGGGTAAATAATTAGCTGTCCAGAGTTACCTTGTGGCTTGTATGAGCTTATGGTATTTTATGCTGGGGTTAACTGTTAATGGAGATTAGGGTGCCCATTTAGCCTGTATTTGTTGAGTACTGTGGGATTTTGTAATGTTTTGAACTAAATAACAAAGGCATTTGAATATGTCATCTTGTGTGGAAAAGAGTTTCTAGAAAGGTGTACCAAGGAAGAGTTTATGCAGCTTGTTGTGCATTATGGGATTTTACTAACTAGTCAGGAAAATACCCTTAAGGAGACAATACTAGGCTTCCAGTACTAATTCATATGCCTGTGAGGCAGTGGTTTTAACAAGATCATGCTGAGAGCTCTGCTTAACAGTAAGGAACAAATATATCTGCACTTTTCCTGTTAGTATTGAAGCAACAGCGTTCAAAACTCTTTAGGCCATTTTAAGGTAATAGCAACTCACTCAAAGTGAGAAAAATATTTCTCAACCTTCTTTCTCAGAAAAAGCAACATCTGCTGGCCAAACGGGAACAAGACACATGAGACACGAACAGAAAGGCACCGATCATGACAGAGGACAAATTAATAAAATCGTTGAAATGTGGCTAAAACAAGGGAATGAATTAGTAAAAAGTGGCCATGATATACAGCCGTGGAAAAAATTGAGACCATTCTATATTTTTAAACAAATCTGCATTTTAAAATCATGGTTTAATTGTGGTTCTGATGACCGAAGGCTGCTTTCAGGTTCAAAATTTCTATGATTGCAGTATACAGAAATAAGGTGAAGCAGGAGACACTGAGAATGACCAGAAACCAGCCAGGTAAAAGGTGGATATGACATTCTAATGCCAGAGATGACTATCAACTTATCCAACAGTTTTTTATGAATCGAATGATGACATCAAGTGAACTTCAAAAGGAATGGGAAATATTAAGCACCAGTGTGAGATGCACTGGTAGGATAGTTTGTATCAGGCTCCTAGAAGCAGGACCGTAGTCCCATAAAGCAAGGAAGGAGCCCTTCATTAATGATAAACAGGGAAGAACCAGAATAATATATATTATTCACAGACGCGCACCCATAAATTGAGAAATGAGTGAAACAAAAATTGTGCTGCGGTCTCTTAATTTTTTCCATGGCTGTATAATTTTTATGGTTATATCATCAGTGGAGCTCCACAGATTTGGCTCATTTTTTGAGTGGCTTTTACTGATAGGATTACCCATCTAATTGGGTAGAAGATGCACTTAAGAATGTATGCTTCTTTTGCAGGTGCTGTCACAGCCTTGGCGTCTATCCACCAGTCAGATCCCATTCCAGCAGGTAGAGCTGTTTGACTTGGTCAACCATCCAGAATACATCTCCTGTGGGGGAGGCTTTGGACCGGTCAGTACATTGCTCTCTTAAGTTAGTTTTCAGTCTGTGAAAATTTTGAATGTTTTTCTCTAGTTATGAGTAAAGTGCTTTAGGGGGGCATACAGCACAGAGATGGGAGTCGTTGTAGACCTACTCATAAACCAAGAGATTACACATAAATTTTAGGTTCGGTTTTTATCAGGAGTGAGATGCTTTAGCTACTTTGAATGTATCTAACATATGGTGCTCACAGAAGGTCTTGGGACACTTGCTTAATTCAGTATAAATATCGCAAATGTATTGGTCATATAACAAAATCATTTCTTTGTTCTTTAATTCACAATAAATACATATCACAATAAAAAGTAGTTTTAAGTAAAATATTAATTCCAAGTAGTAATAAATTGAAACCCAAATTATAGTTCTAAAAGAGCTGTTCTGAGTTTAAATATTCATTGACGAGTAGTCTCATTGGGTGCTTTTTAATTAATAGCACCTTATTAGTAGGATACCAAACATTTTCATTTAATATCCCTTTTGGAACTAGTGACTACAATTTTGTGACTACAAAATGGCAAGAACAGAACTGAATGAGTCTATTAAAAATATTAAGACACTTAAAAAAAGAACATTTCTGTGCAAAAGATATGTGCAGATACACTGTGTGCAGAATTATTAGGCATTTACTATTTCCGGACATATTTTTCAGCAAAAGTTGGGCAGACTTGTAAAAATAAATTCTGAATTTTTCTTTTGCTCCAACTAAATATATTTAGAGAGAAAATGTTACATTAGACTTTCTCAAACAAAGATAAATGAAAAGCTCTTGATTTTCAGTGTGCAGAAATATTAGGCAGTCAGAAACTAAGTGGATTTTCTCACTTCACCATCAACAGAAATAATAAAATTCAGTCTATATAAGGAATAACAAACTTCACCAAGTTTATTATCCTGTATAGCCATCTTTCTTCTGAATGGCCATAATGAGCCTGTTTGCCATTGAACCAGTCAAGTTTTTGCTTTGATCTCGCCCTGAATTAGCTACCTCAGCTAGGACCTCCTCCTAGATGCTGCTCTGAGAAGTATACTGCTTATCTTGGTAAATCTCATACTTTAGTCAGGCCCTGTAGCTCTCAGTGGGCATTATGTCAGGCGATGATGGAGGCCTGGTCATAATTCAGTCAACTTTCTTGGCCAATCTATGGAATACTTTGATGCATAGGAAGGGACATCGTTGCAAAATGGCATAATAAATATGCCATTTACTGTCTATGATTATGAACAAACGCCATTTAAATGCAAGAGTAAAAATCTAGGGAATAGAAAGTACAGATACTCGTGCTAAAATGTACGAAGTAAAAGTCGAAAGTTGGCACAAAAATAAATAGTGAAGTAAAGTATAGATACCCGAAAATTCCACTTAAGTACAGTAACGAAGTATTTATACTTCGTTACTTCCCATCTCTGGAATCTGTAAAATATCAGTACTTTATATATCTGCTACCTACCTTACATTTATCTACATTAAATTTTATCTGCCAAGTATCAGCCCAGTCGCTAATTAAATGAAGTTCCAATTGTAGCTGTCGCGAAAGTCCTCCATCTTTCTTCTTAATAAAAAAGAACCCGAAGCCACGGGGGAAGTTGAGGGGCGAATGATGCCGTGCAGGAGGCCATCCCGGACGTAGGCCTCCAGGGCCTCCTCCTCCTGCTGAGAGACCGGATAAATCCGACCTCGCGGGGGGAGTGCGCCCCCTACCAGGTCGATCGCGCAATCGCACGGTCGATGCGGGGGGAGCTGAAAGGCATTCGCCTTGCTGAACACGTCGGTAAACGCCTGATACTCGGAAGGAATACGGGAGAGGTCCTCCGGTTCGGGGCTTTCTATCTGGGTGGCCTGACAAGAGATAGAGAGGCAATCACGCAGGCAACGGTTTGACCACGCACAAAGCTCACCAGTTTTCCAGTCTAAACGCGGGTTATGGAGACGGAGCCAAGGCAAACCCAGGATAAGCTCGTCCCCAGCTCACGGCAGCACCAACAGCTCCAGCCGCTCTACGTGTAACACACCTACTTGTAGCCGGCACGAGTGTGTCCGATACCGGACGGTTCCGCCGCGGATATGGCGTCCGGTCACGTCACACACCGTAATGGGGTGAGCTAAGGGCTGCAGGGAGATACCCAAACTCCGCGCAAGTTTGTCGTCTATGAAGTTCCCAGCCGCTCCGCTATCCACCAAAGCTTCAACAGTGCTTTGCGCTTTCCCTTCTCCTACTGTCACCATAAGCGTGAACCGCGATCGCTCTGAAAGTGGAGTCGAAAAAACACCTACCGGAGCGGGCATCTCAGCGCGTCGTGGCCGAGCGGGACATCGGGCGATCAAATGTCCGTCTTCCCCGCAGTATAGGCAGAGACCCCCCTGCGTGCGTCGGTGACGTTCTTCTGCTGTCAAGGGAGCTCTTCCCACCTGCATCGGCTCGATCGAGTCGGCGCTGGAGCTGGGGCTCGCACGAAGTGGCTCAGCCTGAGTACGACGGCGCCGGCGATCCCTCACTGTATTGTCCAATCTCACTGCCAAACGGACATATTCATCAAAAGAGGCAGTCTCCTCTTTTGTGGCCAACTCGTCCCGTAATTCGGGAGTCAATCCCCGCCAAAAGATGGTGCGCAAGCAATCGTCTGGCCAGCGCAGACTCGCTGCTATCGTGCGGAACTCCAGCGAGTACTCAGACGCTGGGCGGTTGCCCTGACGACACTCCAGGAGTCTGTCTCCTGGGCGTCGACCCACAGCGGGGTGGTGAAAGACCTCAAGGAGAGCGCGACGGAAATCCCTTCCGGAACGGAGCAGAGGGCTGTCCTCTGCCCACAATGCAGTCGCCCAGTCCTGGGTGCGACCTGTCAGGAGGGACAGGGCAAAACGAACCTCCGCTCCAGGAGCGGTGAACATGTCGGGGTGCTCATCTACATAAATCCCACACTGCATTAAGAACCCCTGGCATTGATCGGGGTTCCCGTCGTAGCGCTCAGGAAGTGCCACTGGTGGAGAAGTAGCGGATCGAGGCGGCGACGCCGGGAGAGGATCACTTGCCGCCTGGGCTGCCAAAAGTTGCTCCACGGCGGCGACTCGGGCTGCTAGGTCACCCGCTGGATTCATCTTTAGGCGAAGTATTCTGTCACGGGAACAGAACGACTAGGACCCAGGTATGCGGGCAATCGGGTGACTTTTACAGGTGTCTGGGGCTCGGGCCAAAGAAGAAGTCGGGTATCCAGGCGTGGGTCGTATCCGGGGGGGTCAGTCCGAGGGAATCACACGGGACGGGGCACGGGAGGAGAGGAGCAGCGACCACGGAGGGGGCAGGTGAGGATGACAGGTCAGGGTCTGGGTCCAGGCTAGGGAGGCAAAGGAGAAGGTTAGGAGAAGCACACCGGGAATACAGGTCGGGATCGGGAACGGGGATCTCACGACAGACAATCAAACGCTCGGTATAGGCTTCAGACATTCAGCGCAATACTTCGCACTAGACTGGTGTGACTGCTGCGCTTATATGAGGGACTCCATCCGTGGTCAAGTCATGGCACCTGTCGGGACCCGCCCCTGAGGGTGTGACAGTAGCCTCTGTGCTGCTAATTTAGTATCTGCTGCACCACCCACCTTGGTGTCGTCTGCAAATTTAACCAATTTACTGTATGTATTGGTGTAAATATCATTAATGTTAATTAGGAACAATAGTGGTCCTAAAATTGAACCCTGTGGCACCCCACTATGAACGCAGGCCTACTGTGACATTGTGCCTCTAATAACTACTCACTGCTTCCTGTCTGTTAACCAGCTTTCCATCCAAGCTGCTACAGTTCCTAAAATCCCTGCTGCTTTGAGCTTAAGCAAGAGCTGTTTGTGGGGGACAATATCAAAGGCCTTCTGGAAATCTAAGTAGATCACATTGTAGTCCTTTTTGTGATCAATTTCTCTTTTAGCTTCTTCCCAGAACTGAAGTAGATTAGTTAAACAGGATCTACCTCTCCTAAATCCATGTTGGCTATCCCTCAGAATGTTATTTGAATCCTGGTAATCTTGGATTATAGCTTCCATTACTTTTCCAGTAATGCTAGTTAAACTGATTGGCCTATAACTAATTTGCTGAATTACTTCTATCCATTTTTTTAAATATGGGCATTATATTAGCATGCTTCCAATCTGTAGGTACCACACCAGCTGGAATAGTAAAGTCAAAGGATTGCTAATAATATTGCTCATCTCTTTTAAAACTATAGGTAAGATGCCATCAGGGCCCTGTGATTTATACTATTTTTAAGCCATATAGTGTTTTCAGCTACAGCCCTTTTGGAGTTATAATATTGGAAGAAACTTTTAATGTCATCCTTTGCCTCCAATGCAATCTTCCTTTCTACATTCTTCTTAGCGAGTCTGTCATTTTTTAACTCAACCTATAGACTTAGATACTCCTGCTTTAATTTGAAATTTTTTTTTTCCATTTGTGGAACAGAGCCCTTTCCCTCCTGACTTTATGTTTATTGCATCATCCACTGACGTGTTTGCTTTGTAGGAAAATTGCAAGGGGGTCAGTTTGTGTCCCGTGAAAGCCTACAGGTGGGACAACACCAGCTTTTCAAAGGATTTTATGACTAAAAATGACAGTCCTGTAATGGAGGGTTTCTTGGGACTAGAATGACGGTGGAACATTTGAAGCAGGAGGGGACTTCACAGAGCTCCAGGGACCAGTTGAAAATCTATACAGAGCTAGTTGGTCAGCACAGGCATTAAGACAGTAGGGGGAGACAGTATCTGGACCTGCTGCTTTCCTGGTATTCATCTTCTTCATGTATCGTTAGTGAGCCTGAGTATCAGTGGGTGGGGGTAGGGGGGTTTCTAGAGGTGTGGTAGGGGCTGTTGTCATTGGGCTGGAATCAGTAAGGGGTGTGAATTTTTTCCTTGTAAACCTGTACTAGACATCATTTAGGTCATCTGCCAGGAATTTATTTGTCTCATCAATGAAGGTGGTCTTCTGTAATTTGTGATGTCTTGTAGACCACTCCACGGGGGTGCAATGTTTTTTTTCTCCAAATTTTCAGTGTAGCATTGTAATAAAAGTGGCTTTCAGTTTATGAGCACAGTATCCAAGTTTGAGCTGCAGCATTTACATAGCACTGTTACATCTGTATACAATATATTACGATATCCTTGGACAGGATGTGCATCCTGGAACTAAAACCCTTGGCACACACAAGCATAGTTCAAAAGAATCTTTAACGCAACAATATTATGAGTAAATCATGGACGATATGGGTGCTGTATCTGAATTTCAGGGTGATTAGTCCACACTCGGTCAGAATCGATCCATACCTCAATCACCTCGTATGTATGTCTGCTAGGTGGAGTTGGAGGAACTCCTCGAAATCGTGAATAGTGATGTCGAAAAATCACTACTTCCCAAATCATTACAGTAACGGGGACATTCAACATATCTCTTCAATTTTATACTACGTGGATGGCGTGGTCAATTGCGAGGCCACCTGTGAGTTCGTCTTGTTACATGTTCTAACAAACTGTTGTCTGGCATGCGTAGTGACAAATGAAGTGTACAGAGGGAGCCACCTCAAATAGCCGCCTGGAGCGTGACGGGTCCGTGGCAGAACCATGACAGGACAATGCACGAT
>JAODUD010000095.1:33028194-33039548 GCA_026784285.1 Stomatorhinus walkeri
ATCCACTCACCGACTTCATCATTATATTTGCAATGACCCCAGCATCATGCACCTTTAACTAATACAATTTGGAGACAAGTCAGTGTCATCTGAGCTACGTGGTGCAACACTCTTTTAGCCGTTGATTAAAACGAGATCCAGACATTTTAAAAAGATTGAACTTTTTTTTCGTGGAAAGAACAACAGTGTTACTGTGCATCTGAAACACACTTATCATGTAACACGCTTTATATTTCCACGTTCATGTCTGCTGAATCGATATTAACAGGCACGTGACAGCCTATTAAGCAACAAACTGTTTTCAGATCAGCGACCTATTTTATTTGTTTTGTGCTATATATCTGTATTTTAACTAAATACAATGTCATATGACATGTTACGTGCGTTTTAGAGTTTAGAGTTTAAACAGAAATGATCATTTCCACGCGTTACAAAAGAGAGCTTCCCTCGCTGTTTTCAGTGGTGCGCGCTCCCGAGACAAGCCCGCAATCACCGGCTTAGAAGTCGGAAGTTAGTTGTTAATTTGGCAGGGATTTTACTAGAGTGGTAGTGGTGTTTTTTGTCGCTATATTTCGTGGGGTGGGGGTTGTACTACCAGGGCTCGGAGAGAGGGACAGTAGTAGTTGACAGGGCTGACGGGGGAGGGAAAAAGGAGGAGAAGGGGACTAAAAGCAAGGCATCCAACAGCAGTCCAGACAGCAGATTAAAACCACGAAGCTGAAGTTGGCTCCAGTTGGCGACCAGCGTCGTTGGAAAACCGGAGTGGTCGAGATCCCCCCCCCCCCAGTGGCTAACAGCTGCGCCATAGGTCCTCTTGATCACGGATTACTTCTGATGTATTTAAAAAAAGTTAAAGTTTATATGAACAGGCGCCATTCACAGTACAGAAAGTAAATTTCGCAAGAGCCTTCCCATCGTCTCTTATTTCCTGTTTTAATACGTATCAACAGGTATCTGGGGAAAATTACGACAGTTTCCATCAGTGGATTCAGCAGGTCTATTCAGTGAACCATGTGGAAGCTACTTCTGCAAGTAAGTCTTTTTTATTCATACAGTTTCCCCCCTGTTCTTTTCCTGAACTACTGTAGTGAATGCTGGCAGGGCTGGCAGTGGCTTCTCCACTTTTGCTCCGGTCGACGCTAGTACAATGAAAACCGGGCATAATTAATGATAAACAGATGGCCGGTGGCTGAGTCTTTGCTGGGACTGGGTGGCCGATGGCAAACTTCGCCGGGAATATGTTTTTAAATAGCTCATAAATACTGCGGTGAAGTTGTCCGCATGAACTGATGAGCTATGTGAATTCTTGCAGAGGTTTGACTTGGTGCACTTTGTTGTAGCAAACAAATGTGGGTACTTTATATAAAACTTTCAAAACTCTAGCTCAAAAATTCAGTGAGTTATAGGTGGTAAAGCAAAATGTGTTACAACCATACCCAGTCTCCCCTACTTCACATCCATGACTTCACTTACCCCTGATGTACATACAACAAAGATAGGACTATTACTACTTACAATATGCAGTAAAAAATGAATTGCCCTTTTGCCTGACGTCTTTAGCTGTAATAAAATAATTTATACCCTTAATAAACTAAATACTTATGTGGCAACTATCTTTACAAGTCTACAAATTTTGTACAATTATGCAATGTGTATGCAAATAGAAAATTCACTGAAAAAATAATAGTAATAGGTTGACATGCAATAATAAGGGCACTGAATATGAAATGTCATTTAAATGTTTACCTTGTGTTTATTTCCACCTTTTCTGTGTGGTGTGCACCGTAACAAGTCAGCATCTTCAGTTGGAGAGGCAATGACCTTCAGATTGTGGCTCTGGTGGGCTCCTGAAGTAGAACACAAACTTTTAAATATATGAAAGACTAAATTGCCTCTCTTTTTATAATAAGGGTTTTACATGTTTAAATAAAGAATACAAGTTTAACATATTTTATTTTTAACACTCAAGGTTGCTTCACAAAGAATAAAACAACAATAAAGTTATAATGACAATAAAAGTACTGAAAGCAATAAAATCACATGACAAGACAAATTAGAATATAACAGTAATACTTATAGTATTACTATAAGTATTACTGTATTATTATAGTGGGTATGCCAGCCTAAAGTGATGTGTTTTAAAAGCAATTTTAAATTGTATTATTGAGTCCAATTGACAGATGTTTACATTTTAAAATGGTGCCTATGTACTGTGTATCTTACTGATGAATAGGCTGATTATTTCGAGATCCTGTAGTAGTAGTTTTCCCCGTTGTCTTTTGAATACTTGGACCACGCCTTGTTACTGACCACCTTCTTCATCATATTTCTAATGTGGGCTTTTAACTCATTACCCTCAAGAGAACTGAGGTATATGATCTGCAAACAAATCAAAAAACATTTTGTAACAGTTTGGTTGTCTATTGTTAGTTATGTATTTTGTTCATTGCATGTTTTTGCGTTTATAAATACAGTCTAAACTCTTTATCTGAGGTTGCTTTAGAGCAGAGACTATTGAGTTCCTCTACTGTATCAGCTGTAGAGGGCAGAACATCTGCAAGCTCATCCTGTATTCCTGGTTGTGATATGAGCAGCCTTTGAAGAAGAGATGTGTGCTGTCTTTGATTTTCAATTACTGTATCCAGTTTCATCAGGACACTTAATCTAAACCTGTCACAGAATTCAGAATAAGTAAATTCCTTATTTACTTTTAAACAACTGTGGCCAGCATGGACCTTCAGGCCTTTTTTGTTTTTATATGTTTCTGATAGCAGTCTTTGGGGAAATTATGACAGTGGCAATTTACTGTTAAACAGCTGAATACAATTGTTCATGCCTTCTTAACCACAAGGTCAGCACTGGTCATCAAAATGATCTTACATCAACAACACCTTCCCTCCCATTAAAATACCTTTTATACCACTCTCGAGACTTTGTGCTTCTACAAGTGACCAAGAGTTTTCTTCTGATGCAAAGCCAATAAAATCCAAAGAAAAGCACAAAAGAACAATATTCTGTTCAGTTCACAGGAACAGTTACCTAATCTTAAAGAACAATCTGTTGAACTGATAAAGACAAAGTTTTAATATGAAAAAAGACAAAAGGCTGTAAGATCCATATTGGTCAGTCTTTCTCATGGTGGTGGGTAAATCTGGGGTGGTTCTTATGGTCCTCATATGAGTTCTTGAGTATACTTTAAGATGGGGTAGATATGGGCCACCCACTTTTGTTCCTGTGTGCCAGCCATTATGGGCTTGTAATTAGGGAAGTCACAGTCATGTAAGTGGTGTCAATTTAACACTAAGACTTAGTTATGTTTAACACTGTAAGAACAATACTGACTGTACTGTCTGCATTCCAAAATTGTGGTGAGTTAGAAAGTAAGAGAACCACCAGTGTTAACTAGTTTACCTAATGTCAACTTACTTTCAACAGAGGAATCTTTACTTCTGCATGTGTTGGGCCAGGAAGTGTGGCTGACCTTATAGAATATGATATACATCATTTAAAAATAGTAATATACCAGCCTTTGGATGAGACTAAGAAGCACAAGATATTTCATATCTTGTGAAACACAGTGATTATAATCATGACAACTGGTACATCTGCAATTACTTTCAACTAAAGCCTTTTGTCCTGATGAAAATGCTGGTGAAGAGTCTCTGGGTTGAAGGACAGGAAACATTGTTGGTATATGGCCTGTGGATGGGCCTCTTGTAGGCTTGTCAGAATCTGGAAGAGGTAAATAAAAGATCCCCTATACCATTTTGAATCTAAAGAGGTGGTACTGAGACATCATGAACAAATAAAATTTTAAAACCTTTAATTAGACGTACTATGAAAGTTGAGGAAAAACTCATCATTTGAAGATTTTATATATGGAAAAGTACTGTACTTGTAGTTTATATAAGTATGATCTAATATTATGCAACCACAATGATGTAAGAATATATTGCACAGAATATAGAAATATAGATAAGCTAGTAAGAATATATATAAATTACATTAGCCTATTAATTTGTGAAGTGATCATGCTTGACTTTATGAAACAAACAAATATTTTTGTTCTATAATGCATAATTCATTTAAATATAATATGATTTCATACCTTTGGAATTATTTGACATGTGATATCTAAAGGCTGGAGTCTGACTTTCTGCACTGGCTGAATGATCTCACCTTCATCTGTGATTTCAATATGACATAATGATTTTGGGGCATTGTATTGGCAGCAAATTTGACTTTGAAACAAGTGACATGCAGCATACCATCTGCAGCATTATACCGATCATCCTGGAATCGAGCAGGGGTCTTGGATACTCTGGGTTTACCCACAGACTGTTCCTCTTGGGAGTCCAGGTTAGAGGTTTCCTCGGCTCTCTTGCTCATTTTGTAAGCCTTCTCATATGATTCTAAGATGAAGACAGTAAAATTCCAGTAGTTGTTTAGAAGATTTTTTAAAAGTGTTAATATCATGTTTTTAGTAGTTTCAATTACCAAAAAGGTACTGCAGTGTGCTGTCAAAAGCAGGGAAGGGCAGTATTTCTGATGCATTTATTTAGAAATTCTTTGTTAAATACAAAATTGTATCTTGTAATTTGTATTTGACTTGCTTTATAAAAATGGTCATGTAATTTTAATCTAAATATTTAAGTAATCTAACAATATATTTCTTCACAACTAACTAATATTGTTGTACATTTATTACATATGACAATGGTAGCACTCTCATGCATTCCAAATGAAAGGACTTCTTTTGGTGTGCATGGGGCCGGCCCGTCAGCGTTTGTCTAAGCAAGTGAGCAGCTGAAAACTATATGCACATGTTCAACGTGCTTTCGGTAATGAGCTGTGGGGGGGGGGCACGACCAGGATGGCCCATGATAAGAGCAGCCAATAAAATGTAAAGGTAATTTCATATAGGTCAAGACGTTGTCATTGGTCTTTTCAAGCAATAGCTAGCTGTTCTTCAAGAATCTAGGAACAAATGAAGATGATATTTACTATTTTAACTAATTTACACTGGTGGAAACTTAAACTTCTCTTCAGAGTTCTTTATTCCTTTCTTTTTCCCCCAACTCAGTTCTGTATTATCAAATTCAGGAACATGATGACCAGGAATTAGACACTGGTTGGACTGAAATTTTCCAATCCTATGAGGGTGTCAGCATGTTGCCCAGTCTGGATAAGCTTGGCCTCCCTGGTCCAAACCATAATGCCCTTTATTATTGTTATTTGTATAATAATAATAATAATAATGATGATGATGATGATGATGATGATTATTATTTTATTATTGTCACGGCCAGGTGGTGAGTCGGTCGCGCAGGGCAGGCAAAGTGAGCAAGCAGGCAGGAATACGGGGTAGCAACGGGGTTTATTCGGGTGGATGTAGGACAGGACACCAACAGCTCACTACAGCACATGACATCACAGTGAGCGATCTGGGGAAGACTGACACAAACGCTGACTAAATACTAAAGACAAGTAGGAACTCATAGACTACAGGTGATCACAATCAGGAATTGACACGAGGTAATGAGGGGGGCGTGGCATACACAAGGCTCGGACGGGCGGATCATGATTATTATTATTATTATTATTATCATTATTATTATTATTAGTAGTAGTAGTAGTAGTAACAGTTATTATTATTTGCTATTAGCTCTGGAGTGTAAGTACACAGTGAACATAATAATTTGTTAATAAAATGAAAAAAATCTGAATTGGACAAAATTGCAGCGGAAACAAACTGCTGTTTTGAGTGTAATTTGTTTGGAATGGTTTGTTTTGCATAGTTCATTATTTGTTTTAGTTTTTAATTATATTTAATATGGACATCCCAGTAGCAAATGAATCATAACACATTTATGTACAAGCACCAAATACGAAATGCTAATTTACAACATTCAATATATGTGTAGTAGTGTTTCATGTTTTATACTTATGTTTTATAAAAACCCCTCCTTGGATTGCCACCTTATCGTGGTGCAGGAGTTTGCGTGCCTCAGTGACCCTGGGGGCTATGTTGTCGGGGGCAATAGTCCCTGGTAGGGTCTGCCAAGGCAAAAAGGTCCCAGGGGAGGGGCCAGACAAAGCAATCCAAGCGATCCCTATAAGTTATTCAAACAAAGTCCCGTTTCCCTCGCCCGGACTAGGGTCACCGGGGCCCCACCCTGGAGCCAGGCCGGGGGGAGGGGCCAGTTGGCTGGGCCTTGGCCCATGGGCCCCGGCCGAGCATAGCCTGAAAGAGGCACGCGGGACTGTCCTCAGTTGGGTCCACCACCCGCAAGGGGAATGTCAGGGGTTCGGTGCTTTGTGGATTGGGTGGCGGCCAAGGGAGGCCCTGGTGGTCCGATCCCCGGCTGACAAAACTGGCTTTCGGGGCATGGAATGTCACCTCTCAGGTGGGGAATGAGCCTGAGCTTGTGCATGAGGTTGAGAGATATCGACTAGATATAGTCGGGCTCACCTCAACACATAACTTGGGTTCTGGAACCAATCTCCTGGAGAGGGGCTGAACGCTCTTTTCTTCTGGAGTTGAGTGAGCGACACCGGGCTGGGGTGGGGCTACTGGTGCATTAGCAACGGAGTTTACTCCAGTGAACGAGAGGGCTGTCTCTCTGCACCTTCGGGTCAGGGATAGTTCTCTGACTGTCATCTGTACTTATGCCCCAAATTTCAGTTCAGAGTACCTAGCCTTCTTGGATTCCCTTAGTGGTATGCTGGTTAGCATGCCATGAGGTGATTCTCATGTGGGCAATGACAGTGTGACCTTGAGGGGGGTGAATAGGAGGAACAGCCTCCCTGATCTGAACCTGAGTGGTGTTCTGTTATTGGACATCTGTGCAATGCATAGTTTGTTCATAATGAACACCATGTTCAAGCATAAGGATGTCATGGTATGAGTGGACATGGTACGAACCTGCACAGGGCTGCAGGTCGATGATCGATTTTATAATCGTATCATCTGATGTGCGGCCTTCTGTCTTAGACACTCTGATAAAGAGAGGGGCAGAGCTGTCAAGTGATCACCACCTGGTGATGAGTTGGCTCAGGTGGTGGGGGAGGAAGCCGGTCAGACCTGGTAGGCCCAAGTGCATAGTGAGGGTTTGCTGGGAATGTCTGGCAGAGGCTCCTGTTCGCCGGAGCTTTCTACCGGAATTCCAGCTGCATATCGGGGGAGGTTGGGGACATTGAGTCTGAATGGACACTGTTCCGGACCTCCATTGTAGAAGTGGCCGTACGGTGCTGTGGCTGCAGGGTGGTCGGTGCCGGTCGTGGAGGTAACCCCAGTACCCGGTGGTGGACACCAGAGGTGAAGGGGGCTGTCAAGCTGAAGAAGGAGGCTTACTGGGAATTATTAGCCTTGGGGTCTTCAGAGGCAGCTGACGGGTACCGGCAGCCCAGGCAGAACGTGGCTCGGGTGGTCGCAGAAGCAAAAACCTGGGCCTGGGAGGAGTTCCGTGAGGCCATGGAAAGTGACTTTCGGTCGGCCTCAAAAAAGGTTCTGGCAAATCATCCAGAATATCAGGAGGGGGAAGCAGCTCCTGGTTCCTACTATTTATAGTGGGGAGGGGGTGCTGTTGACCTCACCTGGGGACATCACCCGGAGGTGGAAGGACCTCCTCAACCTTGCCTCAGATACATCTATGCACACTGCCTTTGAGACATCTGAGGGCACAGAGCCCGAGGGTGCTGGGGGGGGCTTGCCCATCACTGGGGCTGAGGTGGCCAGGGTGGTTAAAGAGCTACGTGGTGTCCGGGCCCCAGGGGTGGACGAGATCTGCTCGGAGTACCTGAAGGCTCTGGATGTCGTGGGTCTGTCGTAGCTGACACACCTCCTCAACAGTACATGGAGGTCAGGGACAGTGCCGCTGGATTGGCAGACTGGGGTAGTGGTCCCCTTATTTAAGAAGGGGGACCAGAGGGTGTGTTCCAACTACAGGGGGATCACACTTCCCAGCCTTCCTGGGAAAGTCTATTCCGGGGTATTGGAAAGGAGGGTGAGATCGATAGTCAAATCTTGGATTCAGGAGGAACAATGTGGTTTTCATCCTGGCCGTGGAACACTGGACCAGCTTTATACTCCTGCAAGGGTACTGGAGGGGGCCTGGGAGTTTGCCTATCCAGTCTACATGTGTTTTGTGGACTTGGAGAAGGCTTACGACCGGGTTCCTCGAGATGCTCTGTGGGGGGTGCTTCAGGACTATGGAGTCCGGGGTCCACTGTTGTGGGCGATTCAGTCCCTGTATGAACGGAGCAGAAGCTTGGTCCACATTGCCGGTAATAAGTCAAACATGTTCCCAGTGCAGGTTGGGCTTTGCCAGGGTTTCCCTTTGTCATCGGTCCTGTTTATAATATTTATGGACAAGATTTCTAGGCGCAGCCAGGGTGTTGAGGGTGTCCTGAGGGTGAGTTTGGTGGCCTCAGGATTGCCTTGCTACTTTTTGCAGATGATGTCATCCTGTTGGCTTCATCTGCTGGGGACCTTCAGTGTGCTCTGGGGCGGTTCGCAGCTGAGTGCAGAGCGGCAGGGATGAGGATGGTTCCCACCCATGACCATGGTTCTCAGCCGGAAATGGATGGATTGCCCTCTTCAGGTCAGGGAACACGTACTGCTTCAAGTGGAACAGTTGAAGTATTTCGGGGTCTTGTTCATGAGTGGGGGTGGCACGGTGGTGCAGTGATGCCTCACACCTCTGTTGCCTCACACCTCTGGGACCTGGGTTCGAGTCTCTGCCTGGGTGACGTGTGTGGAGTTTGCATGTTCTCCCTGTGTCGTCGTGGGGTTTCCTCTGGGCACTCCGGTTTCCGCCCACAGTCCAAAGACATGCTGACTAACTGGAGTTGCTAAATTGCCCGTAGGTGTGCCTGTGTGAGTGAATGGTGTTTGGGTGTGCTCTGCGATGGATGGGCCCATCCAGGGTTGTTCCCTGCCTCGTGCCCATTGCTTCCATATAGAAAATGGATGAATGGATGGATGTTCACGAGTGAAGGTAGGTGAGATCGGGAGCTGGATAGATGAATCGGAGCGGCGCCTACAGTTTTGCAGGCACTTAACTGGTTCGTCGCGGCTAAGAAAGAACTGAGCCGAAAAGCAAACTCTCGATCTATTAGTCCATCTTCGTCCCTACCCTCACCTATGGTCATGAGCTATTGGTAATGACCGAAAGAATGAGATCGCGAATATAGGCGGCCGAAATGAGGTTTCTCCGCAGGGTGTCTGGGCTCTCCCTTAAGGATAGGGTGAGAAGTTTGGATATCCAGGAGGGTCTCAGAGTAGAACCGCTGCTTCTTCATGTCAGTTGAGGTGGTTTGGACACCTGGTGCAGATGCCTGCAAAGCTGATGTTGTTGGTGATGTGCTGCTGGCCTTGCTACATCCGCCTGGGTCAGCAGAAGAATAGAAGCCATCCAGCTTCTCTCTGTACTGCTTCTTGGCAGCTGTGATGGCTTACCTCAGTCTGTACTTCGCAGCCTTGTACTCCATCACATTGCCTGATCTAAATGCAAGAGAGCAAGTATGCAGCATGTGTCGTACCTAACTGTTAAACCAGGGCTTCCCGTTGGGGAACTTCCTGACTTGTGTGGTGGGCACAATATTGTCAACGCAAGTGCTAATATACCAGTGTGATAGCTGTCCCGGTCCCTGACAACCAGTCACATACTCAGTAGTCTTGTATGCTGACAGAATAGTCCTCCATAGTGGCTGCAGTTTTTACACAATAGCCTGGGACCTTGTCTTTGAGATTTAATTTTTGTACATTATGGGGAAAATTCTGAGATGAGAGACAGAGAGAGAATGCTGATTATTTCAAAAAGATTTATGACACAGGGGATACACAGTGATTTGACGTCATGACTAGTGATCTTGTAATATGATTGGCAGTGAGAAATGGTGCGAATTTATTTTTCATATTTACTTTGTGTGTTTGTGGGGGGGGGGGGCAGACTGTGAGTGAGAGAGTGCACTTTTCCACCACACAAAGTATGGTACTTTTGGTACAGTAGTTTCGCATTAACTTCCGGTTGAGTACCAGTACCAAAGGTTCCAGTACCGAAAGTGCCAAACCAGCTGGCCTTTCCTTTGGTACTTTGGGTTAGGACTTCAAACGCTTTCTTTGTCGAGTGGTTATGCAAATAGTCTGCCACTGAAACACAACACAAACGCCGCCTTGAAAACAGTAGCAAAACCAGAAAATAATGATAAACAAAGTAAAAAAAAAAAGTGATTTGATTGTAAGAGCATATACAACAAAAAGATACAGATGGCATGACAAGAAAAAAAAAAAAGTATTTTGTTGAATATACTAATACAGCATGCATATATATTGTGCTGTCTGAGCGATGTGATTTTGTTATAAATATGATGTAATTTAGTTGTAATAAATATTACGGTGTTAATAAAACAAAAAAGGAGTTCATAAATTAATCACAAACGCGTCTTCAAGTGATTTAAACAGCAAGGATGAAAATAAGAACATAAGAAATTTACAATTCAGCTTATCTAGCTTGTTTGGGGAGAACTTAACTAATAGCTCAGTTAGCTCTGATTTAAAGGAACCCAGGGTTTTAGCTTCTGCTACACTAGCAGGAAGACTATTCCATACTCTAACTACACTCTGTGTAAAGAAGTGCTTCTTCAAATTTGTTTTAAAATGTTCTCCCGCTAATTTCCACTTATGGCAACAAGTTCTAGTATTTAAACTAATATTGAAATAGCCATTTGGCTGAACAGCATCCAGACGAGATAGAATATTATAGACCTGGATCATGTCCCTTCTTAGTCTCCTTTGCTCAAGGCTAAACCGATTTAGCTCAAATAACCATTCCTCATAAGACATTCCTCTAAGACCAGGAATCACTCTTGTAGCCCTACATTGCACCTTTTCTAAGGCAGCATGTCCTTCTTAAGGTATGGTGACCAAACCTGCACGCAATATTCTAGGTGGGGTCTTACCAAGGAATTATATACATGTAACATCACCTCCCTTGACTTAAACTCCAGACACCTAGAGATATAACCCAACATTCAGTAGGCCTTTTTTATTTCTTCCCCATACTGGCGAGAGTGGGACATAGAAGCATCAACATACACTCCGAGATCTTTATCATAATCAGCTACCTATATTTCAGTGGACCCTAAAAAATATCTGTACTTTATATTTCTGCTCCCTGCATGGATTACCTTACATTTATCTATGTTAAATTTTATCTGCCAAGTATCAACCCAGTCGCTAATTAAATCCAGATCCCATTGTAGCCTCTCTACTGCTACAACCCCTGGCATAAATTATGGAATCACCAGTCTTGGAGGATGTTCATTCAGTTGTTTTATTTTTTAGACAAAAA
>JAODUD010000095.1:33039648-33055001 GCA_026784285.1 Stomatorhinus walkeri
GTATTATGCTTTGGTGTCATAATGTGTGACTGATTCATGTTTCTCTGGACACAGATGCCCTCCTCAGCAACCAAAAAGGCAAAACAAACTGAAACACGGACTTAATACAGGGGAGTAATGACAACAACCAGAAACAGCTGATCACATGGGGATCCCACACGAGGTTAACGAGTGGGCATGGCACATGGAAGGAGTGGATGATCGGGGCAGGACAGGGGTAATGTTGGGATAAAATCTTAATCGTTTTGGAAGCCATTAAGAAAAAAATTCTCTTTTTGTTTTATCCTGTTCATTTTGTGTTTAATTGCTTAAAGAAAAAACAACAATGTATTTCGGTGTAATTTTGGGGGGTCGGGAACCATTTAATTGGTTTTCCATTATTTCTTATGGGAAAAATTTAATCAGAGCTCAAACCTTTTAGGATTCGATCCGGAGTCCGGAATGGATTAAGTTCGAGAACCGACGTACCACTGTATTTGCAATCAAGAGAACTTACTCGATCTGGTCGTTCAAGGGGCAATGTTGTGCACTGAAATATTTCAGAGTTATTCTGTGTGAAATGAGGCATATATTTTAAACATTTTCCACAAAAAACACCCCTAATAATCTATAAAACATCAATATCATTCATGTGGAAGACAAAGAGCATATTCACTTCCACAATGATCCATGTGCTACCCTTTTGGGGAAATTTTTTATAAGCCCGTAAATAAAGGGATAGAAAAACACTCAAAAATGGGCTGGAGCGCAACTAGAGATGACAAAATGCAGCATTCTATTTATTAAGACAAGCACTTGATATGCATGTCGAGCCTCGTGAAATTGGAACATATCCTACATGTAAACACAATGACATGCTACAGATAATACTGTGTCAGCATTTACACATCAAATTGTGACATATCTGAGTAGCCCAGAATGTCCAGAAAACAAGACCGTAAAGCATGTGTGGCTAACTCATGCACATACAAGGTAATAAGCCTAATATCAAAGGGATAGAAAAACTCTCAAAAATGGATAGGGTTCAAAGGGTTAACACAGTTTTGTGACTGGGTGAAAAATATCTTACTTCAAAGTTCAAATGCAACCAATAAGGTGTGTCACATTTGTACAAAAGCGTTTATATTGAAATTTTAAGCAAAAAACGTTTCAATTTATATATATTGTAAAAAAAGTTTCAAATTATAGTGTTATGCAAATTTTTGGCCATACTGCATTGTGCCAAGATGGTGCCTTTTACAGTGTGTTGTGTTATGTAGTCTATTTCTGATCTTGACTTGGTCTAGCCATGCCTTGGTCTTGGACATTGTGTCTGTCTTGCCCTGCCTTGCTATTGGTCTTGTCTTGGTCTTATCTCAGTCTCGATACACTTTGGTCTTGATAATAACTTGGTCTCGGTTTGGGTGAGCTTGACTTCATCAGTAGCGTTTACAAATGGCAAATAAATCTCTTGAATTTTGAATCTATACCAAGCCCATGATGGATACAATTGTCAACATAATTTGCCATATCGCTGATAATTTGCCATATCTCTGCTAATTTACTGGCACAAAGAATGTTACTGGCACAAAGAAAATGACTTCATCCACGTTTGACCTAACGTTAAATTATGTTAGACTAAAGCTACACATCTATAAATGTGTCCTCACATAATATGTAACATTACAGTATACTGGAGCTCAATAAATTTAAACTTGCAACAAATTGTAGATATATTTTAATGGTATTGTCTAATAGGTAATTTCTGGGTGATTGTCAATTACGTAACAGACAAAATAAAATAATCAAAATACAATCTTCACTTTACCATTTAGTATTTGCAGTCTATAAGCAACGATTAAATTAAAATTAAAAATAAAATGAAGTAATACAATGAAATACCGCAATTTTGCATTTCCTCTCAGGTATACATTATTTGTGAAAAATTAAAAAATAAAATGAAACCCCTTTTTGTCTTTTCATTTCCCACTTCATTCTCATCTTCAAGTTCACAACATGCAAATATGTAATTTTTAACAGACAAGTGGGCGGAGCTATGAATCAGTGATCTCAGGCACTGCTGTGCTTTCTCCGTGTGGTTCTGGATTCTGTTGTCGTTGTATTCCTTGCACATAGTTGCTCGTGTTGCCTGAACTAATGGCAAAGAGTCACAATTTAAGTTAGAAGCAATCTCATACCGTAATGTTATGTCTATCAGTGCACCACACATTTTAAGCATGGATGATTTTGATTGTTTATCAGCAAAGCGCGTATAGCTTGACTGCAGTAAACATTAATTGTACTACTGGAATCACTTAATACTCCACCTTTTTGTTAGGGGAAGTCCAGTCTTCCTTAGTTCCTCAATCATGCTGAATCTTAGTTGGTAACATTTTGCAAATTCTGGGGATTTCTTACAATGCCATGACAATGTAACTTCTATAAGTAATTTTCATCATGCTGATTTCACTTCCTCTTTTCTTGATGTATTATAACTTGTAATGCTGTAAAGTCATCATTGTATTAACCTGTGGGTTTCATTTGTATACTGTACATGTATATGTAGCAGAGTATATCAGTGGACATATTTACTCAGTCTTGTCTCTTTCTGTTATAGGTGTATACCTGTACATCCCTGGTAGGCCTTGGCTGGTCCTCAGAAAATTATGGGAACTATTTTAAAGATTTGGTAATCATTAAATTTTTTTTTTAAATATTGTCAGTGTATTTTCACTTATCTAACAGCACAGACTTACTGTTCATCTACTTTTGCTGCTCCTCAGATTTATATGAAGCATTTTAATTTTTAATTCAAATATCAGTATAATGAAAAGCAAGTACACAATCTACTTGTCTTGTGTGTGTGTGTGTGTGTGTGTGCATGGATGTATTTGTCATTCTACAAGACGGGTGCCATTTCGGTCCACAACATTTACGGAGATTCCTAAGGCACAAAAAATGTTGCAAAGTGTGTTTCCTAAGCTTTAAGCTATTGGTTGAAAAGTTCTTGTTAAGACGTAATATGACAACATACTATTTAAAATGATTTTTCTTTAACACATGGCCATTTTCACATGTCCATATTGAACAACGTGGTATTTGCATCTATAATCACCAATACATGTTGTTTTTTTTAATGAAAACTTTATTATTCACATTATGTGTGTCTCCATTTATGTGAGATATTCATTCAAAATGTCAAATTTTTTGGTAAAAAAATATTGGTGTGGATTCATGAGTTTGATTTGCTGTCCTGTCACACTAAATTCTTTTGTCTATGAATAATGTACTGGTGCTTTAAACAAAACAAATGACAAAAAGAAAAGACATAATTTGATCCTTTGGAGCAGTCAAGAACAAAAGCAGGCAAGTTCTATAATTTTATTACATTGCTTGTTTGTTGCTTTTCCATGTTAGATGGGGTCAGTTAAGCTGAACCAAACCTCCCCGACATGTAAAAAAGAGAGGTAAAGTGGGTTTTTATAATAAAATTTATGCTATTCCTGTGAAGACAATGATATTTCCAATTGAATGCATATATAACAATCAATCCTTTATTGTCCCCATGGGGAAATTCCTTTTATACCTCCCTCAACTTGCTCTTTGTAGAGCAAGCTCTTGGCAAAGGGCAGCCACCTGTTGGGGCGCCCAGGGAGCTGGGGGTTAAGGGCCTTGCTCAAGAACCCACAGACAGGCTGAGGCTGGGTGTAAACCAGCGACCTTGTGATTACAAGCACACAGGCTTAGCCCACTGAGCCACACACTGCTACATCACATGCATGCTAAACCACATGGAGAACTGCAGCCATTTTAGGATGATATTTACCACCCTGTTACATAACACATAACATCACATGTTTCATTGTGATGGTGTGGTTCTACTTCCTGTTTGATGATGATGATGATGAAAACCCTTTATTGCTGTTGCAATTCACCATGTCACAAGTACCAGCAAAAAGCAGGCCATCAACCCGACCATACATATACACACATCACATTATAGGGGGTAGATAGGTCAGGAAGACAGGGGACTATAGGAAAAATCTGAGAAAACTAGATTACATGACTAGAGAGGAGAAGAATAAAAAAAAACAGCCTCCAGACTTTACTCCAGTAGGAGGAACAATGTAGGAACAGAAAAAACACCTCAGCAACATAAGCACATGGTCACTACACCTTACAACATAAATCGTGACTCGCAACAGGGGAGGGAAATGGGGAGGTGGAGGTAGTCCAGCATAGACAAACAGCCATCCGGTCTTCCAGCCATGACGGCGCTGGTTACAGACCCGCCTGCTTACGATGGGGGTATGAAGTGGCGAAGGCGTGGGATGGGTGCAGTGAGTGCGTATCTGTACGTATGTATATGTGTGTGTGTATCCAGGTGCCCTTGGGATTGGGGGAGAGGAATGCAAGAGAGTCCCACTGCCTTGTTCTTCCGGGGGAGTTGTTAATTCAGCAGCGGCCTTGGCCAAGGCCAGTGCTGATTGGGGGGGGACCCAAAAGCAGAGAATAGGGTTATTTGGGTTTTCGGGCGAGAAGCTGTAATTTTGCAGCTACTCTAATGTCCACGCTGGTCTCCGCCATCAACAATCCTTTGCAGAGCCGTGAGCTTCTCCTTGATGTTATCCAATCTGCGATCAATAGACACGGTGATGTTATCCAATCTGCGATCAATAGACACAGTGATGTTATCCAATTTTTGATCTATAGCCACAGTCTGAGTGCCAACAGCTCTGCCAAGTCCGTCAATCATCTCGGCCAGCATAGTGGGGCTTTGACCGACTGTCACCGTTTTCTTCAATTTTCGATAAACCAGGGCAGTGCCTAATCCAATCAGCATCAGACCTGTAATCATGGTTCTGAATAGGTAGATATCTTCGATGTTCCATGGACAGAGCTGCCAGACACACAACCCTCCACTTCTCCCATCCGTCCATTGTGTAGCCAGCTGCGTACGTTCCTGCAGGACAGTCAGGTTCCCCCGAACCTGGGCTTCTCTTCGAGAAGATGGTGTCAATTGCGATGAGAGACCAGTTGATCAAATCCATGATTTTCTTAGTTTTGAAGAGCAGGGCCGAGACAGTAGACTAGACGAGACGAGAGGAGCAAGCAGGGAAGATAAGGGGAGGGAGAGGGAGAGAGCCAAGCAAGTGTCAAAATTAAATTCTCACTCACTTTCTCTACCACTCACTCCTTCATACTCATTTGCTCATTCACTCACGGTGTTTAAAGAATAATGTTACATTTCATAACATTTGCATATAGATCTCTCTCCATCATGGCTCCATTAAGGGCTGCTGAAAGGCAACAGCTATGTTGTGCACAATACACTGCTGGTCCTGAGAGGAGGATAACATAATTAGAGAGTGAGCATCAACGATGGAGACGGGATATAGAGCAAGGGAAAAAGATTAGTGATCTGAGTGAGAGAATTGTCAGCTGTGTAAAAAGTGGAGCAAAACAAGAAAAGGAAAAAATGACTGAGGTTAAGGAGCCCAGTCAGTACACCCCTCCTCAAAGTTCAGATTCTGTCCAACAGTCAAAGCTGCAGGTGGGATTTTCAAGGTCAGAGTATAGGTGCACTTAATGTATCCCATTCCATTTGAAGATCAGTTTGAAACATCTACACAAGATGGTGGCACGTGTAGAGTCGACGGCTCCAAGCTCTTCCTGTTGGTGCTCCATTTTTTTTTTAATGTTCTGTTGCTTATTTCAGCCACAGTTTGCGAGACCTCTTGAGGCTCAGATTACAGAGCAAACAACCGAGTTTCTCTGCGTCAACAATATATCAATGGATATAGAGCGGACATCGAACTCTCCGTGGATTTTTGCACTGGTGAACAGAAGCCAGAGGCGGTGCAGGGACAGAAAGCAGAAGCATGTCTGGCAGGTGGGCATGCGGGAGAGGCTACGGAGGAATGCATACAAGCTGTCGCTCCCCAGCCTATTCCTTACAATTGCAAGATTGATCTCAGATAAAATGGAGTAACTGAGGCTACAGCTATCAACAACAAACTCGCCTGTGTTCTGCTGACCACAAAGTCCTGGCTGCATCTATCCATACCCAACACTTCTATTGAGCTAGCAGGCTGCACCATCCACCACCAAGACAGAAACGGAGACTCTTGGAAAAGCTGAGGTTTATGCTTCTATGTTAACAACAGCTGGAGTACTAATACTAAGATTATAAATAATCACTGCTTCCCAGATTTGGAGTATGACTGCAGACCCTTGTATCTCCCGAGGGTGTCAGCTCTTAGCTACCTGCACAATGCTATATGCAGCTATATCCAGATTCTATCAGCTACTTCTATCAGGGAAAAAAAAATACTTGATTAAATCTATTCTAACATCAAGCAGGGCTACATGGTTATACCATCACCCCACCTGGGCCAGTCAGATCATATATCCCTGTTCTTGTTACCGGTATACACCCCCCTCAGGAAAAAAGCTTCTCCCACAATAAAGAATTGTGGGTTTCACTTCCAGTATGTGCTTAATTCTGATAATGAACTCAAAAGATTTTTGATACGGTTTGTTCTTTACTTAATATATATTGTTTTTCTTTTGGTGTTTCATTATGCAGTATGATTATGTAAAAGAACCAGATGTACTCAATGTATATAAATAAACTAAACTAAAATAAGAAACCATTAGTGCACCTCAAGGGCATAACCTTCCATAAAGAGTGTTGTGCACCTGCATGTTTCTAAAATGCGCCATTTAAATCCCGTTTTGATGCCTCTAAATAGCAACGCGCTGCCAATGCGCCCAGTCATGCCTCATTTAAAGAACACCACTCCTATGAGTGGAAAATCATTTGCTATTTTGCTGACGTGCACATATGGCATGAACATAAGCAATGCACTGGTATGTAACTAGCAAAACCACATTGCGTCGTGCTTTGTGCAGGTGGAAAATAGAGCCCTCTGACATTAAAGCCAAAAACTCTGTTTCCCCTGTCTAGGTTGATGCTGAAAACGCAGTTTCTGAAAATCTTCACCTTGGATGGAGTTTTGCAAAAGCTCCATTTTCAGTGAATGCTAAAATGCTTTTTGTATGTGGACGAAAGGCCAAAACGGATAGAAAAAGCTACGTTTAAAAAAAAAATACCCACGTACGTGTGGACAATGCCTGATGCATATAAGCACACACATATATGCGTGTATATTCTGTTTTCTGGCACCTTTGCCCTCCTGCCTCCCGGTTTTGAGCATCACCTGTCTTTTGGCCACATTCCTGTCTGTACCAGTTTTGGTTCATGGCATTAAACCATTTTAGTCTTTAATCTTACACATACTATGCCCTCCACAATTATTAGCACCCATTCTAAAGATTTGTAAAAAGGATTAGTAAAAATCCACCTTTCGGTGAAATAGTTTAGAAAAATCCAACCTTTCATTAACTTAGATTTATTGAAAGAAAAACAAATCCTTCATCAAGAAATAATTATCTTTAACAAAAACACGTGCCACGATTATTGGCACCCCTGCTTTTAGTACTTTGTACAATCTCCCTTTGCCAGTATAACAGCACTGAGTCTTCTCCTGTAACATTTTACAAGGTTGGAGAATACAGTGCAGGGCATGTGAGTCCATTCCTCTTTACAGATTCTCTCCAGATCATCCAGGATCCTAAACCATCTCTTGTGTGCTCTCTTCTTCAGCTCAGCCACAGGTTTTCAGTGGGGTTCAGGTCAGGGGACTGAGATGACCATGGCAGAAGCTTGATTCTGTGGTCAACGAACCATTTTTATGTTAATGAACATGTTTTGAACATGTGCTTAGGATCACTGTCCTGCTGGAAGATCCAATGAAGGCCCAGTTTTAGTTTCCTGGCAGAGGCAGCCAAATTTTGATTTAAACTGTCTTGGTATTTCATGGAGTCCATAATGCCATGTACCCTACTGAGGTTTCCAGGGCCTTTGGAGGAAAAACAGCTTCAGGACCTATTATATTAGCTATTAACACGATTTTGCACAAATCAAGTAAAGCGCAAAAATAATCGGTGTGCATCATCGTCTGTGTACTGGACATCACTATTCTGTCATTAAAAATGCCCCACCTTCCGTTAAATGTTATTAAAGCCAGACAGCTGAATATTGAATATGAAGCTAACTTAACCGCGGTGCCCCAGGTAAACTTGACTTAGCCCCTCCTCTTTTCAATAGCTTGAAACTTCCCTGGTCAGCGTGCTCGTGGAATAGCGAATTACTTGGTGGTTGGATGGGTTGGTGACATTTTATGAACGTAAAATACAACGATTCCTAATAAAAGTACACTATTATAGAACTACAAAGGTGCAATTCAATGCTGTAAACCAGCTCCGCAGCTTCCCGCCATGTTGTGACGTTCTGAAGCATCATGGAGTGGGCGTGCTCAAATGGTTAAAGGCGTGTTCACTCCAAATTCCAGCTGACTAATAGACGTGTAAGCTGCTAAGGCCCGCCCACCCGTTAAAACTGCCAAAAGTCAGAAGCAGAAAAGCATTTCAAAAGCAAAAAAAAAAAAAAAAACCAGAACAAATATATATATTCAAAACCAAAGAAAAACATTCCAGATGCAAAACAAATTGGAAAAGAAGGGAAAATTATTTTATTCAACTTTTTTAATATTTAGAAAACATATTTTGAAATACCATTCTTAATGATTCTCTTGCGGTTTTCAAAATTTTGATTAATACTTTTTGGCACAAAACTCCATATAGATTTGGCTAACCAGTTTTCCACAAAAAATACAACCAATAACATTTCTAACTAGGCTACAGACTGAATTAAAAATATCTGAACAGTCTCAATAGAAATTTAACAGTCAACATGAGAGCAATATAGGGAAACGTTGAAATTTGTGGCGCGGCTCTGCGTTTATTCCAACTTCAGTTAGTGCGCTCACTGCGCTTCCAATCTGCCGGCATCCCAGATAGAGGTCTGCGCAGGACTGATTTTTCATCTCGCTCCTGCAAGTTTCTGTTCCGTTCCCGCCCGTTCCCCCAGGAAACTCTGAAATATTGATCCGCGCCACATGCTTTTGCGCCACGTGTCACGGGCGTCCCGGCCCGTTGCAGACCTCTACTTTAGAATAGTACAGTTATTATTAGTAACGGAAAAGTATATTGTGAGGGAATGCAAAACTATTGGGAGGGAACTTAAAAGTATTTCAAAAAATGTTTTCCCAGCCGGACCTCTTAAGGGCTCCGTATACCACGACTGATCTTTAGAAACAATAAGAAATGCATCATTATCCACAAATATGTATTTTATTTGTGTTTTGTAAAATCATATCCACAAAAAATACAGAGCGACTTTTTCACCTGAAACGGATTTTGCTTATTTCTGGATCATTTCCCATTTATTTGTGGATTGCGTTAAATATGTGAACTCGCTCTTTTTTTATTTGTGGATTTTTGTTCAAATTCTACCACAGCTGATCTGTAGAAAAAGTACATTAATATCTGGTGCAGCTTTAATATATTTCGTTATTGGGATATGAGATTTTGGCGTCCAGTTATTCATGTTCTGCCTGACACAACATTGTCCTTGTGAGATTGTCAGTGTTGTGTCCGGCGTTGTATTTCCGATCCTGCCTAGCCCTTTTGCTTTATTGCAGTGCCTGCTTCTTTTTTTATCTGTAAGTAGTCTTAGGCACCCTTGTCCCATGACACTAAGAGCTGATTGAGTTGTCATTGTTCTCACCCACATCCTCATCCTGAAAACTACTTTCCTGGTTCCTTTTGTTTGTTTCCATTTTGAGAGCCATGTTGACATTTATTGTTACAATTCAGAATTTTGTCAGTTACCGTAATCATTCAGAGAATTTATTTTTCAGACTTTGTAATATGTTGTGAAACAGTCTGTTAAAAATGTACTTTATTTGTTTTGCTTCAGGAAGAGCATCTGCCACGGGATTACCTCTTCAGTTCACCAAACATCAGTGGCTGTTGTGTAAGCAAACCCAACCATGTGGAGCTACAGGACTGCAGTGAA
This sequence comes from Stomatorhinus walkeri, assembly GCA_026784285.1. Taxonomy (NCBI): domain Eukaryota; kingdom Metazoa; phylum Chordata; class Actinopteri; order Osteoglossiformes; family Mormyridae; genus Stomatorhinus; species Stomatorhinus walkeri. Next base: position 33,049,613 of record JAODUD010000095.1, read on the forward strand.
AAAACATCAAATGACTGAACTTCCATATGTTACATACTATTTCACAAATCAACCTTGAGAGAATATTACAAAATTTAACATTGTCTGGGCAATAACTGAAGAGCTCTTCTCTAAAACGCTATATATTTTTTCAGAAAAATGACATTTACCTAGACCCGGACATTTGCAAAATTTTTAATTTATCCTGTTAAAATAGTTTGTTGACTCAGTTCGAACATGTTCAACAGTAATTGTCAAATCTAACAACAACGTTGTTGATTATAAGTCCAAAGTTTATTATATTTTTTTCCAAAACGCAATAAATCCATCCATTCATTTTTCAAAATGTGATAAATCCATTATTTTTTTTAGCCTTTCTTATTGAAACAAGAGAACATGTAGTAGATATTTAATATTAGAAACTCTCATCATACAATCTATGATAGAATCAAATAAATTAAATAAATAAACAGCTAAATATCGTCATCAGATGAATTAGAGCCCTGTCCTGTTCAACCTTGTCAGGTTTGTCATAAAAGTTTTAAAAATTCATGACCAGGTCATCAGGTGTCAATTTATCTGCAATGGCAAAACATCGTGGCAGCAGTCTGTTGACATCCAACTGCTGGGATCAATCCACCACCACAATAGTGCAATAGTATTTAAAGTATTTAAAACATCTATTTTTAAAAAATATCAAACAATCAGCACAAGCAAGAAAAGTCCTCTCTTTAGGGTGCCCCCATATTAGATTGTTTAGAGCACTGACTGAACACTGATTCGCTGTGGAGATGTCGCATTTAGCCAAAAAATAGATATTGCACTTATTGCAATTTGCAATACATCTTAAGCAAGAAAATATAGTGATTTGTCATGAAACGTTGATGGAACAGTGAATAAGTTCAATACACAGCAGAATGGCATGGCAAGCTCTTTTAAAAAAAAATTTGGCGTTTATCGTGTTTTGGAAAAGAGCTCTTCAACTGATCTTTACTATAGTTCTCATTCGATTGACATGTTTTTGCTTGCTTGACTTGTTTTTACAGACTTGCTGTAAATATCAAGAAACACTCCGTATTTTCTCTCAGAATACAAATGGAAGCAAATGTGAAATATTGTATAATGCCTCTCTGAAGATTATTGAATATATTGACAGAGAAGGGGTGGGTATATTTTGGTCATTACTGTAAATTTTACCCTGACAGTTTTGGGTTTTGTTGATAACTGTGAGGAAGTTTGACAATTAGAATGGATGCTATCCATGCCAGGTTTACCTTGAATAGAATACCAGCCCATCACAGGGCATACACACTCACATACATTGTGGGCAAGATTAATTTCATGTTTTACTTTTGTCGGCGCAAACAAAAATACATGGAGGAAGCCTTCACACATACACCTGGAGGGTAGAGAATTAAACATGCCAGCCCTTTAACTTCTTAAAATCCATCTATCATTTATTTACTTAGAAACCCGACTGTACACAGTGCAGTTACAGCTCAACAGTGCATCAGAATGTGAAGCACTTCAGTTCAAACTTTTCCGAATTTTTTAACGGTACAGGTAAGTGTTGTTTCTCTGTATGACAAGTATTATGCAGACTGAATGTGCAGGAGGTATAATGGAGGAACCACATGACACAGAAGAACAAAGAGCAAGTGTCTTCTCGTGGTGAACAGTCAATCTTATTAAATCGCATTTGGATAATACTGCACTTGGAAAAATTAAGAGATTAAAGTTCAGCTTTATTGTCATTGCATCAGACACATTTAGAAATCATTATAGTGCAAAGTACAAAGAAATGTTGCTGAGGCAATATTTACATGTAGGAGCATATAGGATGATATCCATTTTTTGGTATCATGAAATATATCCAGATAAAAATAATTTACTGTTCAGCAGTATTTACAGATAAGGTGCTAAGGATTAAGGGATACATGAGTTAAATGCAGATGGAATGAAGCAACATATAATGTATAAAATATTCAGACAGCAAATGATTTTTATGTTATAAATGAATTATTATGCTTTTACTGTTAGACTATATTCTGCTTAATATTAAAAATCATTGTAGCAGTTATTGGAATACAGACAGTAAAATGAACCTCCTACTTGATTTGAAATTATCCTTTTGTCATTTACAGTAGCTAACTACACTTGTAAATGTTCACCGAAAAATAATATAAACTCAAATGAAATTTCCAGTATTACAAAAATAGCAGCTGTATCAGAAAAAGGAGGTGAGTATTGCATACTCTATTTCTGAGTAAATAATACAGGCATTGATTTTTAAGCATGCTTTTTGTAGGCAAATGTTTCCATTCCATTTAGAAAAAGTAAAACTGAATACGCCTGTGACTTGCCTTTATTGGATTTCATTAGGGGTGTGAATTGTTACCCAAGGTGATTCAATTATGATTTTTAGGAGAACAATTTGATGCATTGAAAATATTTAATTTCTACCAAGATTCAATTCATTGATTATTAGCTTGTAAATTCACTGAAAGAAAATTCACAAATATTAACACATGACCTTAATTATACATTCTTAGGGATTAAAAGAAAATAGAAAAATCTCATTCATTTTTATGATTATGAAAAGGAGAACATGGCAATGTAAATTTTTAAAGGGGCCAACTGCTGAGCTTTTCAGACAAACAAGCAAACACATTAAAGGAAGTGCTACCTGATCTCAACATCCCTAAATCCCATCCATCCATCTTCTGACTACATTGACCAGTGATCCCCCTCTGCTCGGCAAAATATAACAAGATGGACCCCACCCCCCCAAAAAAAAATTGGGAGCTGTATGCCTATGGAAAATTATTGAGTAGTCCTGTTATAACCCTTGCCAGAGGCCAAGGCCACACAGATTGATTTTCGTTTTATGTCGAACTATTACTACATTCATACAGAGAGCGAAAAGCACACAGAACTAGCCCCAGTAATGCTAACAGATCAGCATAATAACAGAATAACATATAACAGGGGTGTTATGTGATAATCAAACAAAAAAATGATTTATAGAAAATGATTAAAAACAATGTGGGTAGCATTGTGAATCAGTGGGTCATGTGGTTGTCACACATCTCCAGGTTTGGGGGTTTGAATCCCACTTATGGTCTTTAAATGTGGTGTTTCTGTACCCCATGCTTGTGCAAGTTGCCTTCCATAGTCTAATGAATTTTTTCGTATGGAAAGGATTCATGCGACTTGACTGGTTTATTGGGGGGCTAGGATGGATGATTGGAGGATGGAAGGTTGTTCTGGATTTATTACCCTTTTGCTGGGAATAAATTCCCTTGTTGCATGTAACTAGAAGCTTGGGTTATAGGTTTTATACTAAAAAAAAGTGTTAAAATAAGAAATCAAGCACCCATTGCTACAGTAGGTGGAGGGCCAACACAGGGTCAGTTGATGATTTGCTTATATAAATGTAGGCCTTCAGCTGACCCTTGTTACATGCCGCAAAAATCTAGGCTCACGCTAAATGTCTTGTTTTTCTTTCCCTTAGATCTTAAATATCTTTCTGTCATAATTGTATTAGTGCTTGTTTTGCTCGGAGCCATATGCATTTTATGCTACTTCTACAACAAGATCAAACAACTAAATGAAGAGCTGGTAAGTTGTTAGCTCACTAGTAAAAGGTCATACACAGTTATATTAAATGTTGTCCCAACTACACCGGAGCACGGAAGCTGAGAACAGCCCTACTTGCAATTATTATTTTTAATCCAGATATCGAGATAATTTAGCAATAATTTAGCAATGTAGCAGCATAAGCTGCATGTTTTAAAAGGACTTGCAGCTTACATACAGTTTTCATCAATATCTAAGGGTTGCTTTGTATGTCTGCCATTGTGAAGATGGAATTGTGACAAGTATAGCACATTTTGCTTAGCGGAATAACCACTGAGGAATCTGAAAATGTGTGCAGATTTGAATGTATACAGTGATATGACAGCATTTATCAGGATCATGACGTAACTTTTAACTTTGAGACAGAACATGGCATGCACTTCACAGTAAAACACTACACTACATATTGAGATACACGCTGTGGTCAGAAATAATGTTCAGAAAATAACTTATGGACAGTACTGTTTAAAAGAGCTTTACTATCATATGTAATATGGAAACTATTTAGCTAAACAGGTATTATTGTAACTGAGCTATTAACATATAGTTAACACCTAGTAAAAATAAAATAATTTTACATAGTAAAAATAAAGGTAAAATAAATCGCATAATTTTCTCAATACTGGGAGCCTTAAAATGTTTTTAATGGGAAAAATAGCAACACAAGCTCTACATAGCCTTCTACTTAACAGAAATACCTGAGAATGACATTAATGTATATAAATATTAATCTTTTACATATACAAATAATTTATTAATAATAATGAAACAGTAGTGAAATAAACAGAGAATTAGTCATGATTAACATGTTTGGAAATACAGAGGCTGTACGTGGATGCCAATTGTGATTTGTCTGGATGTTGACTGGTCGTTTTATTGACATTTGTTTGTTTTCTCCAGAAAAACCTTAAGCAATGTGTTGATTTGGATTTAGACACGAGTTGATAAGAAGGTATGGCTGTTTTTTTGTAGTACACTTTCGAAAGCAACATACTAGTATCTAAATTAGAACGAGCTATATTAATGTTACCGATGCATCTTTTGTTTGAAACATCATGTTGCAATATTGTTAACATTTCTTTTATTGCATATTACAAGCATAATATCATAATTTCATGATCAGTCTTGGTATTTACAAGCATAATTTAATGATCAGTCTTGGTATCAGTGATCACCACTATCTAGAAACTCTGGGCCCCCTGACAAAATTGTCATCTTCGGACCTTCACTTGGGTTGGCACTTTAAAACTGAAGAAATATGGGTAGATAGAATTTGCAAGGCAGGGATGGGGGTCGAGATTCCCCCAGTAATTTATTTATTTATTTGTTTGTTTGTTTTTGGAGATACATTAATATACCATATACACAAGAAACCATTCAAAAGCTTACTCTTTGATTCTGTACAGGGTTGACTTTATGTAGAACTATTGATACTCTGATACTCTGATTGAAAGTATCATGACATGTCTCCTTCACCTGCTGCTTTTACTCCATCACCCTATGAAACAGGAAGCATCTGCTGAACGCTGTCAAAGTTGAAAATGATTGGTCACCGTGTTAGAGCTCTCTCCACCCTATATGACACAGCTTAGCTCTCAGCGGAGGCGGACGCATCTCTCTCCCTCTCCTTCCCTTATCTTCCCTGCTTTGCTACTACTGTCTGGTCTAGTCTAGTGTCTTAGTGTCTATACTTCAGAGACTCTCTCAGTCCTGCTCTTCGGAACTAAGAAATTATGGATTTGATCAACTGGTCTCTCAGCGCAATTGACAC
>JAODUD010000095.1:33099631-33111809 GCA_026784285.1 Stomatorhinus walkeri
TTCCTCAATGATGTCTTTAGTACATCATTGCATTATGTTTTTGCATACACCTATGTCATTTCCTGTCTAAATATGACTTGGTGGTTGAATAAAATCAAAACTTTAAGTGAAAATTTGCCTGGGGTATGAATAATTTTGAGGCTCACTGTACATAAACAGATAATGTGTACAAATCATCCATCCATCCATCCACCCATCCATTTGCTGTAATGGTTTGACCCTTTCTCTTACTACGTAATCTTTGCAGTAAAGTGAGTGGAAATAAAACATATGAACAAGCAACAAACACCTACACAGCATCAAATCACAGAGAAGAAAAATCCATGTAAAGATGCAAATAACAGACACAAAGAAGTACGTTGAATTGGGAGGTAGGATATAAGTTCAGAATAATTAGGTCGCTACTCCTGGGGACACAAACCACCAAAGGATATTCAGAGATTACTCAATGATGCAAAAGTTAGCGATGGGGTCCTTTAAGAGCAGAATCCACTTCTTCCTCAGGCTGCAGAGTATGCCACTGGGCAACAGGTCGTCTTGGATTGGCCAACATATCTGACCAATGGCGTAGCCCTATCCCTGAGGCACCGTAGCCAATGAAAGTTTTTCCAATGGCATCATTACTTCCAAGCTTGTCATAGTCATACACCGTTATGAGAACCTGCACTTTCTGCATAGAAAATAACAGGAAATTGTATGATTATGTTAATATTTGCTGGAGGTAAGTACATTAAGAACTAACAGAGTAATATTAATACCTGTATCTGTGCAACTAACAGAGTAATACCTGTATTTGTGCAAAAGGAACGTCAAAACTGAAGCTCTCATTGAAGTAAGGGTTGAGAGTATTTTTCTTAACAGTTGTTTTCTTCTTCTTCAGTCGTTTCCCATTGTGTTGCAGCACAATTTTCACAAAAGGATCTAATTTTAAAAAAACATAGCAATTCATTTTCAAAGAAGAACAGTAAATTTGCCTATAATAGCAATTGTGTTTGCTGATATGGTGAAGAGGCAGAGAGAGCCACAATGACCAAAATAAGCCTCTAATCATTGAAACACAAATGTAATGAAAATTAGCTAATTGATAATAAAATACAAAATTTCCTAAAGCTTAATTAAGCTAGGTTCCCCAATTCTGGTTCTAGAGGGCCAATATTCAACACAGTTTTTAGATTTCCTTGCTGAAACACACCTTATTCAGCTCATCAGTTAACTGTCAGATTTAGTATGCATGTTTGAGGAGGGAAATCTGCCAGCTGTGTTGCAGACTGGCCCTCTATGACCAGATTTGGAGATTCCAGGGCTAAAGCACAAAATATAGTGGTTAGTTTATGCCCTCTACCGTCTAGCACAAACTGCATCTAATACCAGATGATCTCCTGCAGTGCATAGTAAAGACAGTAACTAACGTGGCTGGTTGTCTGTTAGGGTAATGGATAACATTGGAAATTGCAAAAGTAATTAATATTTATATAACACAGCTGCAAAAAGCCCTGGACCTCTCATGTAGACGCTTTTAATCCTAATTGAAAAATAGCAGTTAAAACTATATTTTCCCTGTAAGAACTTCATAAAGTTGCTATGAGAAATTGCAGGGAACCTATGAATGAGTGAGTTGTATAGCACCTGATAAGCCACCAACATCCATCTTCTTCAGGTTCTTAGCCTCCATAATGTTGACTGTGAGTTTGCCAGCTGTAGGAACATAGCGCAAAGAAATGCAGATATCTCCCAACTTCTCTTGCTGGAACACAAAGATGGAAAAAATCATATACAACTGAAAAACTGAATGAGTCAGAAAAAGAAAATTCAAAATGACATTAGAATAGTTGAGATACTGACAAAGAATAGTGATTAAAACAATTAGTTTAACAGACTGAAGGATGGGGGTAAGGAACATCTAGTTAATTTGTGCACAAATTTCATACCTCTTCCTTTTCTCCGCTCTCCAGATCTCTCCATTCCTGCAGGGGTTGGCCAAGATCCACACTATTCATGGGGATCTTGATTTCACCAATAATATCATGCTTTGAGAAGCGGTCAAAGTCAAAGACCTGCATCACCAGCATCTTTCCCCCAAGTTCTGCATATGGAATCTTTGCAAGGGGAAAAACATGTAAAACATGTAAAAAAAAAAGTTTACACATACAGTAGTCATCCTGTATCCAAGGATGTTACATTCCAAGATCTACTGAACCCTCCTTACTGATGGCTGAACCCTCCATGATCCCCATATATTACGTGATTTTTTTGCATAAACATGGTCAAGTTTGATTGATAAATTATGCAGAGTAAGACCTTACCAGCGTTAAATACAGTTATAATAAAGTACATTGTACATTGTTATACAATACTGTGCAGTACTATTCTCTCTCAAATTAAAAGGTTTTTGATGTTTTAGACTAATTCTCATGAGATGATAGAACAATGAAAAAATATCAGGCATCAAAGGATGATGCAAATGTAATACCACACAATAAAAATTATGCTTGTTATGCATTTTTATAACACAGGTACTGTGATCAGGACTGGGCATAAATGGACTGTGGCTTTCTCCATGTTACAGCCTGTACAGGCTTAGATGTTATTTTAACCATTGCAATTACAAATGAACGAAAAAGTAATGTACTGTTTATATTGTATTAAAAAAACTGCTTTCAATTGCTGAATTATTTTTAGTGGTAAAGAGGTTGCAAGTCAAAGGCTTCAAATCACACATCAAGGTAAAACAACAAACTACTCAATGACAACAAGTGTAAATTTGTTGTCCCAGTGCCATTAATTTAAGAGAAAAAGACAAATTGTCATGCCCTGCTCGTCTGATCCTCCTGTGTGCTACACTATCTCGTGTGGAATCCCGATGTCTTCAGCTATTTCTAGTCTTGTTAATAGCTGTTGTGTATTTAAGTCTGCATTATAAGTATGTTTCCCCAGTCCAGTCATTGACATCATTCGTTGTGTATGTGTTTTAACGTATATTTTTGATTAAACCCCTCGAGTCCTGCTTTTGCTTCAACAGTCCATGCCCCGACGAAGAACAAAACAGAATGACCTGACTCCAGAAGAAGAAGATGCCTCCCCTCGCTGAGGAGGAATACCTCATCTTAATAGATGAGGTAATTCATTAGCTGCGGGAACCTGAAGATCCGAGAAGACACCACAGCACGAACCCTTGCTACCCAGGCAAGGGATATCCTGGAGAGGATCTCCCTGCCCAAAGATTTGCACCTTGCATTGGAGGTGCGAGAAAGCTTACAGCAACTGAGAAGCAGAGTGGCCAAGAGGATGATAAGGCAGGTGGACCGTGGGCTGCCTCATGTGTCACCTTTGATGCTGCTCAAACTGTCCCCTGCTCTTGTCAACTCGGCTCACAGAAAGAAGTGGAAAGATTGCAAACAGGAGTGCGTGTCAGATGCCCTTCTGTGACCCGCCGCTGATGGCTGAGGCTTGTCTGCCTGCCACCTCACCTACGCCTCCCATGTCAATCTCAACCACCATTCCTGCTTCGTCCCTGGCTGACAAATGTTTTCACTTTGGGGTCTATACTGGCGGGCAATGGAGGATCCGGCAGTGCGGGACTCCCAAGAGGCTGCCCCGCTCTGGATGTGGCTTCAGGAGGAGTTCACCTCCTTCACACCAACCTCCCCACGTTGAGAGCTGGAGAAAATGGTGGAGAGCCGGAGGTAGCTGCTCCGTTTCAGGTCGGAGCAGGCTTCCTTGACATGAGATGCTGTGGGGCCGAGGTCTCTGCTGCTCCCTTTCTCGAGGCTATGCCCGCTCCCAAGGTGCCATCCCTGGCTGTGTTCGCACCCAAGGCGCTACCCCTGGCTGCACCCACACCCGAAAACCCAGTCTTCGTGGTTCCAGTCCTGGCCATTCCTGCCTCCCCCCCTGTGGATTTCCATGATGACTACCCCAATGAACCCCTCCGGTGGGTCACCCCGACCACTTTCCCAGCATGGCAGATTCTAGCCAGCTCCCTGTGTTTTGGTCTCCCAGGAAGAAAGACACCTGCACTGGGGTCAGGTCCCACCTGTCCTGCCCCCCGGCTCACCTTTGGTCCTCCTTCCTCTGGCTCCTGCTCAACAGTCATCTGGGGTGACTCATTGGGCAGCTGTAGTCCTGCTCTGATGCCTCGACGGCTGCCTGCAGGCCCCCCAGGTCCGACTCATTAGTCGCCTGCGCCTTTGTCGGCTGTGGCTACGCCTTCACCTGCAGCGGCTTTTTCTCCCTTCTCACCATCTCCAGTGTCCCCTTCGTCTCCCTCCTCACCTCCTCTGGCATCCCTCCACCTTCCTCCTCAGCCCCTTCAGTGTCTCCTCCAGCTCCTCCCTCGTGGTCGCTGAGGGTCCCTTCAGCTCCGGTCTCGTGGTCGCCTTTTGCCCCTGTGGCTCCCACCTTCCACACGCCAGGGTTTCCTCCGGCTCCCTGTTCCCCCCCCTTTGCCTCCTTGCCCCCTGGTGTGGTTTCCCTGTGTTTGCTCCCTGTCCCTCTGTGTTCCATTTTTCCTTCCTGGTCCCTTCATTCCTCCAGTTGGTGTTCCCCCTGGGTAATTTCCTTTAGTGTCGCTGGGTCCTGTGTTTCCATATGCGTTAGAGTATATTTCCCCAGTCCAGTTATTGACATCAGTCATTGTGTATGTGTTTTAACATGTGCTTTTGATGAAACCCCTCGAGTCTTGCCTTTGCTTCCCCGGTCTGTGCCCCGACGAAGAACAAGACACAAATATTTATGTAAAACTATAGCACTAATTCACTAAACTCATAATCTTTTGTTTGGACCCAGAGTGTCATACCTGCAGGCGGCACGACTGCAACCAATCAGTGACACGTCCACTCAGCTACTTAACCCTCTGGGGTCTAGGGGTAGGGAACACACTTTCACTGGGGCATGGTCACACATTTAATTCAATATCATAAACTCAATTCATGGCAAATAAATTAAATATGTCAGATTTATGTGAGGTTTGTAATTTGACATCAAAGTATAGAAATCAAACTGCACAAAGATCGCTCGATGCGAGGTACTGTTTGTCATGCAATTTTTGAGTGCTTTACTCCTGTGTCTCTGTTTCAGCTCTGCTCAGTCTGACTCTCCCTACTCCCTCTTCTCACGCCTCCTGAACCTTCCTGCTCCCAACCATCCCAGTCCTGATCTTCCCCCGTGGCCGCTCCCTGTGTGTCCCATCCTTGTCATCGGATTAACCTCCCGGCTCCGCTACTCTTCTACACCTGGCTCAATGACTCCCCCTTCGGTTTACCCTTTGACTTCGGATGCTCAGCTCGGACTGATTTATGACTTGAACCCCGCTTGTTGTTTGGACGTTGCTCTGGGTTTCCTCAATAAAAGTTTCTGTCAGTGTTCTGTCAGAGGTATTTGTGCTGCAAACTATTAAATTAAGGAATTATTAAGCTCTGATATGTCAAACCTTGCTTCAGTGTAACTGTCCTGACTAAAATTCTAAAGACAGAAGTATTTTCATAATGTAAAAAATTCGTACTAAAAATATAAATGAATGAATAAGCATGACATAATTGTGTTAGTGATTGCAACAATTCACCCACCCATCCATCCATCCATACATCCAATGATCCATCCATCCATCCATCCATTTTCTGCCACTTATTTGAAGGCACTCACAGGCCAGCTGAGAGATATAATCTCTCCATTATGTCCTGGGTCTGTCCCGGGGGCCTCCTCCCAGTTGGACATATCAGAAACACCTCCCCAGGGAGGCATCCAGGAGACATCCTAGATAGATGCCCGTACCATCTGAACTGGTTCCTTTAGATGCAGAAGAGCATTGAGATTGACTAACTAAGCACTGCTTGCTGATGGTCATGTAACCCATTCCCCCTCCATCCTCTACAAGTCAGCAAGAAATGAACACATTAACACAATACAAGTAGTATTTAATTAAGTATTAACAGATACCAAGTCATCATTCATATTTAATGGCATTACTTTGTTTAAAGAGTATTCTTTGGTCACTAAACTTTCTAGATCTTTAGTTATCACCATGAGAGCCACCAGAGAGCTGTCTAAGCATGTCAGAGACAAGATTGTTGACCTTGACAAAGGTAGAATGGGCTACATGACCATCAGCAAGCAGCTTGGTGAGAAAGTGACAACTGTTGGTAGAATTATTCACAAATGGAAGAAAGACAGAATAACTGTCAATCACCCTTTGTCTGGGGCCCCAAGGAAGATCTCATCTTATGCGACATCAATGATCTTAAGAACAGTGAGAGCTAACCCCAGAACTACATGGGAGGAGCTCATTAACGATCTCAATGGAGCAGGGACCAGAGTCACCAGGAAAACCATCAGTAACACATTATGGTTTGACATCCTGCAGTGCTTGCAAAGTACCCCTGCCCAAGAGGACCCATCTTCAATCCCTTCTGATGTATGCCAGTGATCACCTGAATATTTCCAATGAGGCTTTGAAGAATGTGATGTGGTCTGATAAGACCAAGATTGGGATGTTTGGCATCCACTCTGCTTGCTGTGTTCGGATGGAAAAGAATGCTGACTATAAGAACGCTGCAAAGGCGGGTGGATGAAAATTCCTGCTGACCTGCATGCAAACCTCATGACCAGCTACAAGAAATGTCTGACAGCTGTGCTTGCAAAAAACGGTTATTCCACCAAGTACTAAAGCAAGTGTTCCAAGAGATCAAATACTTATTTCCCTAAATAAATGAGAAATTGGTTTGCAGTCTTACATGATGATATTTTCTTGCTTATTTTGTTGATAATCTATCTTTTGCTGTTAAAATAAACCCACCAGTGAAATTATAGACTTCTAATTTTATGTTAATGGGTCAACTTAAGAATTCAGCATGGGTACAAATAATTATTTCCCTTCCCCTACAGCTGGTGGTAGGGATGACAGGTCCATGTTATGTCTTCAGGCTTCGCTTGGACAGACTCCATAGGTAGAGGCCCTCAAGGTGCTTGCTCTCAAATTCCTGCCCAAGGCGTGGCTTCAAGATGAGGCCCTAGTCTCCCCAATCCACGCAGGGTAGCATGATCCTTTATAGTAATCATCACAAAAATATCTTTGAACCGCACTTAGTCTGGCCACCCAGCTAGGACCAGTTTGCCTTGAGAGACCCTACTAGGAGCAACTGCCCCAGACAATATAGCTCCTAGGATCACGGGGGCACACAAACCCTTCCATAACCCCTCCACAAACCCCACGATAAGGTTCATGAAGTTCATGAAGGTTCAAATTCATGAAGGGGGATAGCAACAATATATAGAATATATATTTATGTTTTTCCCAGTGTATAGGCAAAAAAGTTCTGTTAAAAATGTCCAAAAGATTTTGAGATGTATCTGTGAGACATACTGACACATGTTGCATTTAAAATAAAAGAATGCCATTTTTCTATGTAGTTTTCTTTCTACCAGTCTCATCATGGATAAATAATGAAAATATGGGCATAAGGAAATTGTTTGGAAAAAACACTTAGCATTACACTGAATGACATTTTGCTAAAGTGCATTCATATGAATCACAAAAAAATATGACTTGTTGGCTTTATTCTTGAATATTAGTAATATGGGGGGATAGGTGACACACCAATAAAAAGGCTTTTAGGGAAATGTAATTGTGTTTCTTTTTGCAACTTTGAAAACCTTATAAATCTTTCATCCAGGTACAACAGGCATAATATCAAACACAGGATTATTGCACAGACCTTGAAGGTGAAGGTCTCATTGAAGACAGGACACAGGTTCTTGCGCTGCACCTTAGTCTCAAACTTTTTCTTCTTGTCAGGGAGCAGGTAGACCTTAACATAGGGGTCTGATGTTCCCCCCATATCCATTGCGGCAAGATCCTGAGCCTGGAGTATCCCCACTATCAGCTAGAGAGGAGGAGGACAGTGACTGTTATATACAATGATACTGGGTGCAGGAGGGAGAGGAAAGGTTTATAATCACTGGTTTAAAAGACAGGAGGGTAGGAAAGAGATAAATTACAAAACTGAGAACTCCTAGATATACTTGCAACAAGTAACAAACAAGCCAGGTGAAGACACACATTATGACATTATGGTAAAAAAAAACAATGACATGACAATCAAGCTACAAACAGACAGAAACATACCTGGGTCTCTGTAAAGTTGTAGTCCAAGGAGAACTCCAGCTTACCCAATTTCTCCTGTTCCTTCTCCTCTCCTTCTCCCTCTTTCTTATCTCCTTCATCCTGTTTGACAGTACTTGTCATCGCAATATACTATTTTTAAAGTATATACAGTAGCCGTACAAAAGCTCGCTCCTGCTCTCTTTTCTCCTTGTCATTCTTACCTTATCACCACCCTCACCATCTCCTTCTCTCTCGCCCCTCCTCCTGCAGCCAGTTTTCCTCTCTCGCACCTTCTTTGCTTTCTTTTTTTTGCACAAGCACTTTTTAGCAATACAGAAAATGACACAGACTACTAAAGCCAGGAGTACAAGTAGGAGAGCTCCTACTGCCCACAGAGGAACTGAAAAAAGATAGATATCATTATATATAACACAGTATTCATCTCATCATACTCACACAGACAATCACACTTTAAGGTTTGATTTAGAGTCACAAATGTTTTTAGAAGCTTGGATGGGTACTCTACAGATGGAGAATATCCAGAAGGTTATTTTTTTCCCCCTCTCAAAATGTTTTGTGAAATATCAGCCCGTTTCTGTATCCAATGAAATATTATTTATTCAATGGTCTTGGAAAAATGATGAAACTGACTGTGGTATTTTGTTGGATCAAAGAGATCTTTGTGACCCCACCCCATCCCAGTTCAAGGTCAACACGCACAAAGCACTGCTGAGGCCTGAAATGAATTACTGTGTCAAAAAGAGGTGGAATATGACTATAAGTAGAGAAAACTGGTTCCACTATTAAAGCACTTAAGCAAAAAAACGGACCTGCGGTCAAAACGAGGAAAGTAAAAGATCTTGGGTTGTGAGGTGAAAGTGAGACTGCAGTTTCTAGAGGGAAATTAGCAGTGTGATAGTATGATAGATGGCTAGAAATGACAAGTTAAATCATTTTAAAATGTACAATATACCATTTTTACCTCAATGTCATTTTGTCTGAACTCTTAACACCTGTCTTGAGAAATTTAGTGAACTTATATTCAGTGCACTAAAATCACTCAAGGAACCTGGACTTAAAATCCATTCTGATTTTAACATTTTAAGATCTAATTCATTTACTGCTATTTCATCATTTTTTCCATCTAACAGACTATATTTTAAATATAATTAACATGTAATGAATAGTGCATTGTGGGAAAAAGTGGAAAAAAGACAGGCACAATCAAAGGCATCCTTAGTCAGGGTAATAAGCTTAACCAGTGTGAGTAAATGAGATCAGCCCTTACTTGGCGTTCGGCCCAGTTCATTCATAAACTTGTCCTTGATGTCACTAAATTCATGGTGGTGATAGTGGGGGTGCACAGGTGAGGCTGGAACTGATGGTGCTAAAACTGGAGGTTTGGGCTCTGGGTCTGGTGCTGCTGACGGTTTTTCTACAGATGAGTCAGCCTCCCTTCGGGCCCGGAATTCTAACTTAGTCCACTGCATTGCAGTTCTGCTGAAGAAAAAGCACATTATCTGCCATTAAGACAAATTATTAAAGGCGGCTTTATATACTCATTTGCACTGTTCATAATTTTATTTTTTTGGTCTATTAGAATACATTTGCATGCTTCAATGTTCCAAAACACATTTCTCATGTTGTGCATCTCTATTCACTCTGTCCATAACTATCTGAAATACTCTGTTAGACCTTTAAGCCCCACCCCTGATGAGCTCTGATTGGTCAGCTTGCCTGATTGGTCAACTTGCCCTACACTGTCTGCGGTCTGCATTCAGATCCTTGCAGGTAGTCAGCCAATAATGATTGTGTTATGAGGTGACCTAACCATGTAACGGAAGTAATAGCTAGAATTCCAACAAGGTGTTTCAAGCATATTATAGAAGAGTGATTTCTTTGGCGTGTGCTTTGGGCCTTAAAACATTGCAGACCATTTATATGCCCATAAAGCTCTATAACATACTAAAGGAAAGGGAAAAACCCGAAAGCACAGAGCCCTGTTAACATTTCATAGCCCACCTAAAACTAATCCAAGGTGAATATCCTATTTGATTCTCATTTGGACAGCTGTATATTTTTCCTGGAGAATTTTCAGTTGAGTATCTCACTGAAGGACACAGCAGCAGGGAACCTCTTTGGATTATGTTTTGTCTGTGACCACCACGCCACCTGCTGGCTATTCAGTAGAAAATCTTTTTGTTTTTTCATATGTAATTCTCTCTGCAATCACTCTGCCTTTTTGCTTCCTTCTTATTCTTCACTAATGATGGTATTTCACTTGTCTTGTGTTTGCTTTGTCACTCTCCTCACTGGATAGCTTGTTCTACATGTCGATGGTGGGGTAAAATGAAATTTTAAGCCAGCTGTGCGATATGGCTGACCCCAATCCCCTGGACACGCTGTTATTCTCCATTCCCATAATACACCACCATGTTGTCCTTGCCTGTCTCTCGACTAATGTAACAAAATCCACGTGGAAGTTAATCCAAAAATCCTAAAGCTTAAATAAATAAGGACAGTGTGACTCCTCCCCGTCCTAACTGATGAAAGCTCTTCTCCCTACCTCCAAGTTTGTTGCCACTGTGGGGAATCACAGCGTACATAAATTCTGCTCTAGGAGCTTGTTGGTTTATTTAGAGATACAATGTGTTTGAGGTCACTGGAGTATGCATCATAATGTGTTGTGAAACAAACAAAACATATAAAACATATCAAGTTAAGCACAGAGAATGCTCAGCTTCACTGAACCGAACACTGCAAAGGCCACAAAGGAATTTTTAATGTCATACTACATTCCACAATCTGCACCATCACAGGTTTAAGATATTGATAAATAGTATTTTCAAAAGTTGTTCAAAATGTTTACTTAACAGACAAATAATATAAACCTAAAAAGCCCAAATAAGAAAGAATTTGATTTGAAATCTTTCGTTAGTTATCAGACATTTTCAGATATTTAGGGGGTGGTTGTATATTTAAATTTACAAAAAACACTTAGTTAATAAGCCATACAAATTCATTACAATATACTGTGTTCTGTTATTGTACTTTTTCACAATTTATTGAAACCATTTTACATCATTTAAGTAGCTAAGGAAACTAATGTTGGTACCCATCTAATGTTGGTGTAATCTTTAGCCATCTTTAAAAACATCCACACTAAAATATGAAAATGTTCAAATTTGGGTTGTGAAAATTTTTTTTTTAAATGCTATTGTCCTGTAGTATTTCTGAAAATGTCTGAAAGATAACTTGGAATCATGTGAAAACATCTGCAAATACAATTCATCACATCACAATACACAACTTACCAGTTAGATATTTCCACCTTACTTTCTGGTACTGGATACCAAAAAATGGCGAAACTCCTTTTCCTCCTTTATTCTTTCCCCACTCGTGTATTTTCTGCCTTTTTATATCACTAATATACCCTCCCCCAACACCAAAGAAGCACCGTCCAATTGCTACCACATACTGGTGCCTGACTTAATCTCTTTTGCTCTGCCAACAGCTCATCGGCTGTAACTCTCTCAGATTGCTTTACACATGCATGATGGTCACTACTCACTTCTTTCTGCTTCTCTGCCTTTTCTCTAAATAACCACCCATAAGTAAATATAATGCAGATATTGGTCCTTGGATTCTCTGTTCTGGGTTTAGCTGAGGGTTTGACTCTCATCCCTGCTTGTTTTCTCTCTCACTCTCTCTGTATGTATGCATGTATGTATTTTTAAACAGATCTGCATTTTTAAATCCTGGTTTAATCCTGAAGGCTACACTGAGCAGCAGATTGCTTCCATGTTCAAAATTTTTAGGACTGCAGTGTACAAGAACAAGGTTGAAGCAGGAGACACTGGGAACGACCAGAAACCAGTCAGGTAGAGGGTGGAAGTGACTTTCTAATGCCAGAGATGACTGTTTACTTATCCGACACTTTCTCATGAATCGGGGGATGACATCAAGTGACCTTCAAAAGGAGTGGGAAACATTAAGTGCAGGTGTGAAGTGCACTGCTAGGACCGTTCGCATCAGGCTCCTAGAAGCAGGACCATTAATAAAACGAAGAGAAGAACCATG
>JAODUD010000095.1:33126680-33140712 GCA_026784285.1 Stomatorhinus walkeri
AAATGCTGGCAGACTGCCACCAAGACTGTTGCTGAAGGTCTTAGCAAAGGGGGGGGGGGGGCATAAGGTGTCCAAGGCCAAGCTGCAGTACTGCCAAGAGCAAGTTTCATACTTGGGGTGTGAGATCAGGCATGGGAGGAAGGCTGTGGCAGCACAGCAGCTGGGGGGGTCACTAATGCTCTGAAACCCATGACTGTGTCACAAATGCTGACTTTTTAGGGATGACAGGCTTCAGCCTGGACTGGATTGAGGACTATGCTGTGAAGGTGGCACCATTGCGGATGGGTCACACCAATTTGAAGGCCCCCTTAATTTAGACAAATGAAGCCTCAGTAGCATTTGAATCCATCAAGAAGGAGCTAGAGTGCACCTGCTCTGGGCAGCCCAGATTACACTAAGCCGTTTTATTTGTGTGTCGGGAACAGGAAGGACGGCTGACTCAGGACCTGTCCTGGCAGATGGAAGCAGCCATTGGCAGACTACAGCATGAAGCTACACAATGTGGCTCAGGGAGACCCGCCATGTTTCCAGGGTGTGGTGGCTGCCTATTTAGCCCATGAAAAGGCCACTGCCATCACAATGAGTTGTCCAGTGACAATTTATACTTCACAAAAGGTGGTGGACCTTACTGACAAAGGCAAATTTGTGTTGACCCTGGCATGGCAGCTAGCATAGCATAATTTCCATTTCTCACTTACCCGGATGTGTCAATAAAGCGCTGCACTACTGTGAACCCTGCGGACAGCATTCCCCTGGAGGACGAGGGGCAGCTACGTGAGTGTGTGGCAGAGTCTTTGGTTTACACTAAACTGAGACCAGACTTGAAGAGCTCCCCCATTGAAAATAGTGAGATGGTTTTGATTGCGGATGGGTCATGTTGGGGAGATGGAGATGCCTCGAAGGCGGGGTGTGCTGTAGTTCAGGCTCAGGGTGATGATTTTTACACTGTTATTTCAAAGCCAGCGACGCAGCCGTGATCCACTCAATTAGCGGAGCTAAAGGCCTTGACTGCAGCGTGCCGGCAAGAACAGCATTAGACGATTACAATCTACAGACTCTGCATATGCACACGGTGTATGCCATCTGATTTGAGCTGTCTGGAAGCAAAGGGTGGTTTCGGTGACGGCTCCCCCATTCAGCATCATAATCAGATTTTGGAGTTGGTCACTGGTTAACATCTTGATAACGCATGCGCATGGTCTTGACTATTGCGCATGGGGGATGGTGTTACGGAAAATGAAACGGCAAGGTTTCTGGGCACCACAGCTGCAAGCAATGGTGCATGCAAGGCTGTCAGAATGTGCAGTGCACATCAAAAACAATGTGCGCAAAGCAATCACGGTCCCATAGGGCACGTCCCAGTGCCTGAGGGACCATTTAGACACTTAGTGAGGGACTATGTGAACATGGGAAAAACAGAATGTTGAACGCGATATATGCTTGTGATTGTGGACAGGTTCAGCAGATGGGTGGAGGCAATACCATCCAAGGACATGGGGGCGATGACAGTGGTGAAATTCTTGATCAGGGAGGTGATTCCAAGGTTTGGATACCAACTGAGATAAGCTCTGATAATGGACCTGCCTTTGTGGGTGTAGTGTCGACACCCGAATAACCAGGCCAGGGAATAGAACAAAAATGCTGTTTACTTAACAAACGGTACAGCAAAATATCACAGTAGCTCAGCATGAATTTTCCGTATCCGTCCGTAATCACTATATCCCTTACTCTTCTCCTATCTATATCTTCTCTACAGTATTAACTTTTCGACACTGCGACCTAGTGTTCTAAAGTTGCAGTAACAATCAGTTAACACAACAGTGGGGAGAGTCACTAAGTTAGAGGTTCAACAGCTGACAATAAAACAAAGGCTGGGATGTCTGTATCACCCTCAGTCACAGGGCATGGTGGAGGGAGCAAATGGCACACTTAGGCAGAAGCTGAATAAGATCTGTGCCACCACGAACATGAATTGGGTGGATGCACTGCCAACAGCCTTGATGGTGTATCGGATGGAGACGCACAGGGTGACACATCTGTCTCCGCATGAAATGCTGTCAGGGAGACCAATGCCTGGATCATCTTGGAGGGGGCCGTATAAGAGGCCCAGCCTAGACCCGCTGGGAAATTAATTATTTTCAAACAGGAAAAGGAGGAGGCACAGTTAAGAGAAGACACAGGCCAGGAGGAGTCAGTCATCTCTCCAGGAGATAAAGTCTACCTGCGAGTGCTCTGGCGTAAGAGGCACGAGGCCCGACGAGAGCGACCCGTCAAGGTGACACGAGCCACAGCAACAGCGGTACAGGTAGAAGGTACCATTTGAGCCACTGCACTGGAGTACCGCACGGAAGGCAGATAGACACAGAGGATGCGGATGCCCTTGAGTCAGATGGCCCTGATGGAGCTCCCAGAGGAGCTCCACAGCTTGGGCTTGAGCCAGACTCAGGTTCAGAACAGAGTGAGGGTCAAGTGGGAGCGTCGCAAGCAGGCTACCCACCCCAGACAGAGCATGGAGCTGTGGGTTCTGGTAGGGCTGACAGCGACGATATTAGCGATGCTAATGATATATCAGGCACTTCAGGTCTACGTGCACAGCAGGACTACAGCTCAGGCGAGTTCAGGACTCAGCCTGCTCCTTTGATGCTGAATAATCTCTCAGATGACGATGAGTGAAAGCGGAGAGATATGGGGGGGGGGGGGGGGGTGAGGAGAGTGAGCAAATGGAATAAATTATGGATAACGGACTTTTTTAGGGATGGATAAATTATTTGTACTATAATCAGCAGAGGTTTACCAACTATACTCAGGAGGCACTCGTATCTCTGGGGGAGCAGCTTCAGGCTAACAGTCTGATGGGCTGGCAGAAGCGGATGGCCCTGGAATGGCTCCTGGCAGAAAAAGGTGGCGTGTGTGTGCTGTATGGGGATCAGTGCTGTACGTTTATTCCTAATAATACAGCCTCGGATGGTTCATTTACTGAGGCTATGAGGAAGCTGCAGGGGTTACAGGATGAGATGGTAAGAAATACAGAACAACATGACAGGTTGTTTGACTGGTGGTATAATATGTGGGGCAGTTTGCAGCAAGCCCTTATGAAAGCGCTTTCTCTGGGTGAGGTGCACATTCTTGCTCTGCTACTAATCTTTTGTTGTGTAGTTCCACTTGTTCGCTCCCTAGTGGGGAGAGCACTGTCCCGGCAGGCGACTATAGCTGCAATGTCTAGGGTGGTGGGAGGACCGTTTGGAGCGGCATCCGCCTGGACCAACACGGAAACGGATGGCGACAGACACCCTGGATGCGGTCCTGCCCGTAGCTGAAGTCCGGCCGTACTGCCCGTGAATACTCCAAGCGGGAGACCCGCAGCAAGCCTGCCCCCCACGACATCTGGGATTCTTCTGCTCACGATGGAGTGTCTATTATAGTAGTGTGCAATGTTATCAGTTAATCTTATAGTTATCTATGTATTACGTATATCAGTTTTGCATAGAGCTTGTAGTAGATTTTGTAGTCCTGCTATATATGCAATATATCCAGAGGAGGTCATTGTATGGCGACCCCCCCCCCCTTTCCTGCTGTACCCCCTGTGCTGCTGTTGGTTGATTCTCAGTGTTCAGGGTTTTTGCCCCCCCCTCCTAGGTTGGATGGACAGGATTGTGTGTGGGACTCTTTGGAGTCCCCAAGGGGAGAAATATATGGAATATTAATTAGCACTTCATAACACATAGAGAATGTAATCATTAGGACTGTTTTAAGAAGCTGATGTAAACTATGTAGAGACTGACCTTGTAATCTTTAGAGAATGCAGACCAATTACTGCTCTGCACAATGTCACGAAAAACAAGTATGAATGAGCACCTTGTGTTGGCTTAGAAGTTTCTGTATCTGTTAGCCATTTTGTTAGCCTTTAATTAGTGTATGCATATGTACTTTATTAGTGCTGCAGCTTATCACTATATAGCTAATTGTAAGGGCAGCTAATTCAGCACCCAGGGAGCAGTGCTTGAGGGCGGTACCTTGCTCAGGGGACCTCAGCAGTACAATTTACTTTATTAGTATGGTACTTAACGTTGGTAAGGCCTTTGTTTGCGTAATTTATACATTAGACTTTACCATATGTAAGTACACGACAATCACCGCTCATAAACTATGATGCCCAGGAAGATGATCCAGGACGAACGCTGCTGGATACATATCTAGTTATTTAAGAAAAATTATACATCCATGGGCCACTTAGTAATATTTACGGTATTTACGAGTATTAAACCCTTCAATGGAGGAAGGAACAATGAAAAAAACAGGCTATTGCTACACATTTCACAATGAAGAATATTTTATCATGTAATTGTACATAACCTGTAATGAGGGAAAAATCGTGTCAGTTGTGGGTACTGAACGGCTTAGAGCCTGCACTCACTTGGCACGAAAACAGACATTGTTAAACCCTTCCTGAATTCTGAAACTTTTTTCCGCACGCGATAAATGGCGGATAACAGAAGCAGGATTAAAACTAGAAAACCAACAAGACTAGATTAAAAAAAAAAAGTTTTTATTGTACGCTTTGTTCCTCGTACGATCTTCACAAGTGGTAATTAACAGTAGCAATAATAATAATAATAATAATGATGTTCCATTTGAAACTATTAAAACTTAAACAGATCTTTCCCCTTATAATAAAATCGGCATTACCTTAGCCAGTATCACAACAACTGTAATGATGAAGAGAAATATAGAAAACTTCTTCAGACTTTCACTTCGTCTCATATTAGGGCTATTCGATGTGATGGTCTGTAAAACGGCACAACCAAAGTTGCATCTGTTAGATTTCTCAATTCATAGTATTGCTTACACATTTTGCTATGTCGCCTGTGATTAATACTGTTTATGACCAGAAAATAGCCACACCATAACAGACAAATTAATGTGCATTTAAATAATAATGAATTTCCTGTTCAGTCAGTAAAACTTACGCTCAGTAAATGTCCTTTATTACAAACATTACAAATACAAATGAGAAAGGGAACTTACCAGTGGTTTTTTTTCACGTTTAGTAAGCGTGGTAGCTAGTAATCAAGACCGGATACGTTAGTTTGATGAACGTAATAAATTATGTATAACACTTTTAAAGTTTGCATGGTTCGCTCTGCCACCTAGACACGCCCCCTTTCACGGTTTCTACAGGCGGGGGACTGTCGGCGGAGTGTTCCTGTACCGGTTTCATGACTATTATTAATCATGATCGTTTATATAGTAATATTAATATTCAGACCTTCCTCTCTTACATTTGTTGACTGATGTTAACATAACTTATGCCTATAATTCTGTGTGAGTTTCACGCTACTCGTGCAAACGTTACGATTAAACAGCTATCGCTCCGGCCCACTCAGATTCAGTCCAGGCCGAACCATCAGCCACTTTTCTGTGATCCGCCCCAGTTTCTCCGGATTTCCGGCACCTTGCCCTGTGTATTTTTGACAGGTATCTCAGAATGAGGAAATT
The DNA here is from genome assembly GCA_026784285.1 of Stomatorhinus walkeri. NCBI lineage: Eukaryota > Metazoa > Chordata > Actinopteri > Osteoglossiformes > Mormyridae > Stomatorhinus > Stomatorhinus walkeri. The sequence goes on from JAODUD010000095.1 coordinate 33,132,177, forward strand.
ATTATGTAGAAATTCGGATAAACACCACCACCTTAACCAGGGCAGGCTTGGAATTACTGGAGGTGTGTCTGTTTGCACCCTATCAGTGTTATAGAGATTAGTACATTGGCAGATACATTCATTTTGTCGGCGTGGGATAGGGAGACACACGCCACCAACAAATATATTTTAATAAATGGGGATCTTTTATCTGCTAGACCACTAAGAAGGTCTAGTCGGGTTCCTTCACAACGTGTAACAGTAAATAAAAGAATACAGAAAAGGCACATAAATAACATACACAATGTAATTTGGTTTTAATTTGGCAAAAACTTATTTCTCCCCTTACACTCCGGAAATATCAAACGAATATTTAAATACATAACACACTCGAGGTACCAAATGAAAATACTCTCTATGCTCTGTTGTGGTTCGAACTCGGTCGTGTCCGTTGATGAGTAGAGATCCACACGAGAGACGTCGGAGGAGTTTGCAAGTGCCATAAGTTTATTTACCAATCTCATTATTATCAGGGAGCGACTATCTGACATACATCCAGCATGTGCATCAAGTGGCTCTAGGGTACCTATGTGCTCTGCTCTCTTATAACCTATTTGGGCTTCTCCCCCCTCTTGCCATTGTTCCTGCTACGCGGCAGCCACCTATCCTAATTTTGGTCTAGTTTAGCAAGTGTTCCTTCCCACTCTTTAGGTCTTGTCCATTTGCATGACAGCAACGGACTTGACATTTGCTCTGGTTGAAGTTGAAGAGCGAAAGGGCGGTTTTACTCATAAGTTAACCGGGAGTGGTCGCCTGGAGCGGCGAAGGCCGTGGTTTTTGCCGGAAGATGTCGTCGGAGGAAAGAAGAGCGGCGGTGAGGCACGACTGCTCCGTGAATGGATCAGAGAGGTGTGAGTGGGGAGATAGTGAAGCGAGTATGGATGTAGTAAGTGAAGAGGAAAGTGAAGGAGCGTCAGGAAATTGCTGGACTGAAGTAGGAAAAATCGGGGAGAAAAACGTAAGAAAAGGAGCGATGTCGAGGAGTCTGATGAAAGGAGTAGGGATAGTTTAAAATGCATCGTAAGGTTTGGAGATAAGGTAGGGATAAGCAAAATTAATCCAATTAAACTGACTAAGATCATAAATAGAGATATTGGAAATATTGATTTCGCTAAAGTCCTCTCTGACGGAAATTTGCTTGTAGGATGTAATAAAGAAGAACAAGCAACTAAAGTTCTCAAACTGAAGGATATAGGAGGAATTAAAGTTGTCAGCACGAACAGAGTTGGAGCAAAGAGTAATAGTGGTGGCCGAAAAGGGATCATTTTTTGGTGTTCCTCTTAATTTAGGTATGGAGGAGTTCAAAAATAACTTAAAGGGAGGGAGGATAATAAATGCACAAAGGCTAAAATCAGGTGCATATGGAATCAGGAAAGACACAGAAACAGTAGTGCTAGAATTTCAAGGGGCGGAAATCCCAAAAAGAGTATTGGTGGGTGTGATGAGCTATATTGTAAGAGAATATATACCAGGGCCAATGAGATGTTTTAATTGTCAAAGGTTTGGACATGTTGCTACATGATGTAGGGAACAGTGTAGATGTGCTCGATGTGGAGGACATCATGAATATAAAAAGTGTGAGGAGGGAGTACAACCAAAGTGTTGCAATTGTGGAGGGGCCAAAGTGTTGCAATTGTGGAGGGGCGCATAGTGCAGCATTCAGAGGGTGTGACGTACAGAAAATGAAAATGGGAATTCAAAAAAGGAGGGTGGAGAAGAAGCTAACATATGCAGAGGCAGCAAAACAGGTTAAAGGACAAACTAAAGATCAAAAAGATCAGTCAGGGGGTTTAGTTGAAGGAATCAATGAAGCTCCAAAAGAACATATGATGATTGAAAAGAAAAAAATTAGTGACGATTATCGCAGGAGTTATAAATAGTACAGCTGGGATTGAATCAAAAACACAAAAGACTCAGTTAGTTGTTATAGCAGCAATAGGTCATCTTGGATTGACAGGCTTGACTTGGGAAGAAGTTAGAGATGAACTTCAGATAAGGTCAAGCCAAGAGACGTGTGGATAATACATAGATGTTAACAATACTTCAGTGGAATGCAAGGTCTCTGATAGCAAATGGTCAGGAGTTCAAGCATTTTATTGCAGATTTAAGTATAAAACCGGATGTAATATGTGTTCAAGAAACTTGGTTGAAAAGTTGTCTAGATTTTGTTTTAGAAGGGTACAGTATGATACGGCATGATAGAGAACAAGGGAATGGTGGAGGGTGTGCAACATTCATTAAACAAGGAATTCCATATAGAATACTGGGAAAAGGAAGGGATCAAGAATATATTACTGCGGGGATATGGGGTAGAGATCAGGAGATAGTCATTATAAATTATTATAACCCATGTAAAAAATTGGTATTAGAGAAATTAAAGGAAGTACATGGTCAAGATAACCGTAGAGTAATATGGTGTGGGGACTTAAATGCTCATCATACACTATGGGGAGGAAGATGCATAAATGCCAATGGCCAAGTAGTGGAGGAATTAATAGAGGAGAGGGATCTGGTATGTTTAAACGATGGGAAGGGAACAAAGATAGACATTCATACAGGATTAGAGTCTGTGATAGATTTGACACTAGTTACGAATAACTTGGCTAGTAAATGTAATTGGGAAGTTATACTAGGAAAAACATTAGCAGAAATTCATGGATCCTGGAACTTAAGTGAAGAAGGAAAAAGGAGAAGAGAAATAACGAAGAGACAAAATATGGATGTGATGGTAAGGAGTGGGGGAATGGAAGATCAGCCAATTAACTTCCGGTTCAACAAAGAACTGAAGAGACCTATCTGTAATGCAAGCAAAAAACTTTCATCTAGGATCAGATCGGATATATAATGTTGAGACATCTTAAGGATAGGGCTGTGGGGAAAATTTTAGAATTATATAATAAAGTGTGGGAAGAAGGAAAACTTCCAAAAGCTTGGAAAGAAGCGATAATAATTCCTATAAGAAAGCCAGGAAAGACCCTTCAAATCCCTCTAATTATAGACCGATAGCTCTTACGCCAAATGTTTGTAAAATTATGGAGAGGATGATTACGGATAGATTATCATATTTAGTGGAAAAAAGAGGATTAATAACGAAATATCAGAGTGGTTTTAGGACAGGAATAGGAACAATGGATTGTATTGTATGTTTAGAAAATGAAATAAGGAAAGCACAGATAAATAAAGAATCGGTAATAGCAGTATTTTTATTGTCGAGAAGGCCTATGATATGATGTGGAGGGAGGGACTTTTGATTAAATTAAGAAAGATGAATATAGGTGGAAGAATATATAATTGGATAAAAGATTTTCTGGAAAATAGGAGTATCCAGGTAAGAATAGGGAATGAAATGTTGAGTACGTTCCAGATAGAAAATGGAACTCCACAAGGGAGTGTAATTAGTCCGTTATTGTTTTCTATAATGATTAATGATGTTTTTAACCAAGTAGAGCCAGACATTGGTAGGTCTCTGTTTGCAGATGATGGGGCTCTTTGGAAAAAGGGAAGGATTTTATTATTTATTAATAGGAAGATACAAGAGGCAGTTATGAAAGTTGAAGAATGGGCATATGGCTGGGGATTTTAATTCTCAGTGGAGAAAACCAAAAGAGTATTTTTTTCTAGGAAGAGGATAGTTCCAGAAATGAGTTTGAAGATGTATGAGGAATCATTGGAAAGGGTAAAGGTGTTTAAGTTCTTAGGAATTTATTTTGATGTAAAGCTTTTATGGTTTGAACATATCAATAAAATAGTTGAGAAATGTTAGAAGGTTTTAAATATCATGATGTGTTAGTGGAGTGGAATGGGGGGCACGTTTTTCCTCATTAAAGACTATATATGTAACAATGATTCTGTTTGTTTTTGATTATGGCTGTGTGGTATATGGCTCGGCATCAAAAAGCTTGTTAGGGAAACTTAGTAATATCCAAGCTCAAGCTTTGAGACAGTGCTGTGGAACAGTAAGGACTACACCCATATCAGCTTTACAAGTCCTGGTAGGCGAGATGCCACTAGGAATTAGAAGAAAACAATTAATGATTAATTACTGGGCTAACCTCCAGGGACATAAAGATGACCACCCTACGAAAGTAGTTTTGAAGAATAGTTGGGAACAAAACGTAAGATGTAGGACAAGTTTTGGGTGGTGTAGTAAAACGTATGCAGAAGAATTACAGATATACAATGTCAAGGTGAGTCCAGCAGTTGTTATTCGGGATTATGAACCGTGGGTTTATTTAACACTTCAAGTAGATTTGCATCTGGTGAAGGTTAAAAGAGCAGAAAGGGAAGTTGACTTGACATCTGCATTTTTAGAATATACCAGAAGCCAATACCCTCGACATGTACGAGTATATACAGATGGATCAAAAGATCCAGAATGTCAAACAACTGGGGCTGCTTTTTTAGCCCAAGATACAGATAATCAGTGGATCGTTACAGTGGGTAGAGGGGGAAAAACCTGACAAAGTTTTAATTTGTTCAGACTCTCTGTCAGTTTTAATGAGTTTGAGATCTTTCAAAACTAGTCGGCAAGATATTCTTTTTAGTATCCTACAGATACATTCATGGGTTGTACAAAATGATACATCAATCAGTTTTATGTGGGTTCCACCACACATAGGAATAAAGGAAAATGAAGAAGTGGATAAATTAGCAAAACAAGCTTTACAGAAAGAAATAATAAAGTTACAAGTACCGTTAAGTAAATCAGAGATTAAGGTTTTAATTTGGAGTAAATTGGTAGAAGAATGGCAAGATGAATGGAATAATGAAACAAAGGGTAGATTCTTTTACAGTTTAAGAAACAAGGTAAATCAAAACATAAAGTGTATAGGCAAGTCAAGGAAAGAAGAGGTTATCTTCAACAGAATAGTATTAGGGCACTCAAATTTAAAGAGTACGCTTAAAATAATGGGGAAACACCCAAATGGGATGTGTGATCAATGTAATGTGGAAGAAACAATAAATCATGCATTTCTTGATTGTAGGAAATATGAGCAAGAAAGAGGAACATTGTTGGAGGTATTATGAAGGAATGTATGTCAGGAATTAAATTTTAAGATTTTAATAGAATGGGCAAGTAAAGTAAATAGTAAAGTCTTCGATTTTATTAAAGAAACGGATTTGATAAATAGACTGTAAAACTCTGTTCCACACTCCGGAGCAGGAGGTGGCGGTAATGCACCTTTTTAAGTTGGCTGCCAGCCGCTGTAAAAAACCAAGAATAAGAAGAAATTGTAGTAGGTGGTTCATGTTTAGTAATATAATTGTTATATGCTTGTATGACTTTGATACAGTTATCGTGTAAACTAACCATAAAATAAATGTCTTGGACAGCATGGTAAAGTTGGTTTTATATTGGATATTAGCTTGATATTGGGCTTTGCCTCCCCTATACCTTTGAAACAACACTACCAAAAATCACACTTTCTGTTTCAGGAGAAAATACAGATTGTACTACAACATTGTGTAATGACTAATATGTTCATTAATTATTGTAGTGACGAGGCATTTTCAGCGAAATAAATAAGCCAGCGTTGGAAGCACAGCCGTTTGCTAGGGACCGTCTACAAAGTGCATTCAGGGGAACCAAGTATTGTTACTGGAGCATTTATGCTAAGATTTTCTAACACTGTGAAGTTCTTCCAAAAAGACGCTTGGAATATCCAACCGAAAGTTTACAGTAATTCAATAAGTTTTTTTGAAAAAAATAATAATTAATATTAATATAGTTGCCAGATGTGATTACTTACTACACTCTAAAAAAAATCCTGTAAAATTACAGTAAAATCATGGCAGCTGTGGTCGCCAGTAATTTACTGTATTTTTACAGCATCCTTACCATTATTTCAATAGTTGATAACTAACATTTATTACAGTACTCTACTGTAGAATATAAGATTCACAGTAAAATACTGGCAGCTGTGGTTGCTAGTACTGTATTTTACTGCATGTTTACAGTGATACTACTGTTTCGTTTCATCAGTTAATTATTGTACAATTTATTACAGTACGTTACAGTTGAAACTAATACTGTAGCTAGCCTTAATACGGTAGCTAATATTCCAGTATAGTACACATACCATTAACAGTAAGTTAATGACATTCAACAGTCATTTCTTTACTGTTAATTACTTTAAAGATTTCTTTTTTGTAATACTTATAAGTAATGTTAATTGCAGACAAAAAGAAATTGACAGAATATCATAACCTCTTCATTCCGCAATTAGGATTTACCACTAAAACAATTAAACAAAAGATGAAAAGGCACCTGACTTTTATGGAATTTAACATTTATTCAAAGGCAGCACTATATGACAAATCACAGTATATTAACATGTTTAAAAAGGCATATTAAATTACATTTAAACAATAAATTGTTTTTTTTAAGGACTATCTCAGGGCATAAATTTAGACTTTGTCTAATCAAACTAAAATGTGCAGTTGTTTTCAATGAAACAAAATTATCTTTATGCAAAGAGAATAATCACTTGTAGAACTTTAAAATCAGTTCAGTCTGGCTGCTCACTGCATGTGATAAAGAAAAGGAGGGGTGACAGAGAGAGGGAGAGAAAGAGATGAAACAACAGCTGTGCAGAAAAATATTTAAAACACAAAGACACTTAACCTTTATGAAGTGCCACTCAAAATCCAACAAGTTTTTCACTAGAGTGGCTACATGGGGATTTACTGTCTGTGTCTTCTTGGACCATCTTGTCTGTCTTTTTAGACACTATCATTACAGTACGTGGCTTCTATTTTTATATTCCAGAGGCCTAGCCACCTCATCTTGATATTGTAGATTGAAAACATAAAAAGTGGCAAATATTAGCCCTGTTATAAAGGTTGGCTGGGTCCCCTCACAGATAATTCAACCTCCAGTGCTGATCATTCATCCAGTCATGACCTGCTGAGTGCAGCCTGTTGCAGAGATAACAGTTTAGTAAGTAAGTGAACTTTATTGTCATTCACACCATATTGTCATGACCTGCTCATCTGATCCTGCTTTGTGCCACACCCCCTCACTACCTCGTGTTAATTCCCAATTGTGATCACCTGTTGCCTGATATTTTCTGTTGTCTTGTGTATTTAGTCCACATTCAAGTCTGTTTCCCCAGGTCTGTCATTGACATGAGTCAACAAGCTGAAAAGTAGGGGGTTTAAAACACAGCCCTGCGGTACTCCAGTGTAAAAGGTGTTGTGGGATGACAGTATTGAAGGTAGAGCTGAAGTCTCAATAAAACGCATCCTCACATGACTTCTTATTTTCTAAGTGGGCCAAAGTCAGATGGAGTACAGTTGCTATGGCATCATCAGTGGAGCTATTTCGGCGGTATGTAAATTGAAGTTGATCAATTTACCACTCCCCTCCCTGGAGTCCATTGCCAGCTCTAGGTGTCTCTCCAGATCCAGGGTGATCACAAAAGACCACCTCCATCCTATCCACCACCTATTCAACATACTGCCCTCTGGAAAAGGTTCAGATCCATCAAGTGCAAAATCAACAGACTAAAGAATAGCTTCTACCCGTGGGCAGTCAGAACTCTTAATTCACCAGATCACTAACATCACTCCTTCCATCCTCCCCTCACTGCTATCTTTTTGAACTTATGGTGACCATAAGTGTGTGTGACTGTCTGTGTTTGTGTGTGCAGATTTCATGTGTGTACAGATCTCATCCGCACAGTCATCTCACTGCTGCTATTGATTATGGCTCTGTGCAATATCTTGGCAAATGTGCAATTACCAACCTACCCAATAGTTTCACTTATTCTATTGACTAAAGCCTAAATTTTGTGTTTTTATATTGTTCTTACATCTTGTACTGACACTGTCTTGCATCTTTGTAAATGGACTGCATTTATATAGCGCTTTATTCCAAAGTGCTTTACAATGATGCCTCACATTCACCCATTCACACTCACATTCACCCACCGGTACCAGAGGCTACCATGCAAGGTGCCAACCTGCATACTGGGAGCAATTGGGGGTTCAGTGTTTTGCCCAAGGACACTTTGATGGGGTTAGGAGGAAGCAGGGCTCCAACCTGCAACCCTACAGTTGCCGAATGATAGTGCTACCTACTGCGCCACCATCTTCCCATCTTCCTTCTTTGTGGTCTTGCCAGCTAGTTTCGTTGTCCAGGCAACTGTACAATGACAATAAAAAGTCGAAGTCTTGATCAAATGTAGCAGGCAGTCTGGGTGTGATGTGGCTTTTGACTAACATTTCAAAGCACTTCATCATGATGGGTGTGAGTGCTATGGGGCGATAGTCATTTAGTGATGTTGGTGATTTTTTTGGAAGTGTCATAATTGTAGTATCTTTGAAGCACTGAGGAACAATGGCTTGTCTCAGAGAGCTGTTGTAGATTTCTGTGAAAACATGGGCGTAAATCACGGGGGGGATGGAGGGGACATGTCCCCCCCCATCCGAGGGTTGTCCCCCCCAAAAAAAATTATAAAAAACAATCGCACTCTCTATCGTGAAAAATATATGT
>JAODUD010000095.1:33180033-33210491 GCA_026784285.1 Stomatorhinus walkeri
TCTTTGAGAGTGAATTGGACAAGTGCTGCTGGCTGCGTGACAAACTACAGTGGTTCTGTTAATGGTTCTAATTTTACGACAATGGAGAACTTTCAAGAAGTACATGGTCTACAGCCTGGTTGTACATATGTTGCCGAAATTATAACAGAAGGATATGGACCCAATTCCAGTGTGGCTGTGGGTAAAGGAGCAACAGGTAAACAGGACTAAAATTGCATGGATTTACCTTGGTTTATAATGTTTAAAGCAGTGGTGGGGAACCTAATCTATGGAGAGCTGGTGTGGGTACAGGTTAATCAGCCACTAATAAAGCAGTGGTTTTCAACTCCAATAACGCACTGCTACTGGCTGATTGAGAGGTCATCCCAAAGACCCGCACCTAGAGCAGCCCTTCATGAATCAGGTTCCCTACCCTTGATTTAAAGCATAGCAGAGTATCTCATTGTTCTCAGATTCATTTTGAAGTAAAAAATTAAGTCAAAAAGTATCATGTCCCGCAGAATTCTGGTCAACTTAAAAAAAATTATTTGACATGTCACTGCACAAGATATCCAGGATCAAGCACAGACAGATTTATTTAGGCAAATCTATAGTTAGATTGATGGATTTTATACTATTATGACATTGGGGTTTAAATAAATGGGTCACACTTTACTTGAGGCAACATGAATAACGTAGTAATACAGGCTTACTTAATGCATTAAGTAACCAGTAACCAAGTGTTAGTTACATAATGATTCCATGCTTGTTCATCATTAATCTGTCATGAGAGTTCATGTATTTATTCAGGCAGTATATTAGTTAACAGCTAACTAATTAGTTAATAATGGTAAGACTTCACTTGAGGGAGCAAAAATTACTTAATTCATTTCCTACTCAAGAACAAATCATGAACTAATACAGGTTTCCCCATGAAACATGGTCTGTATTTGAACTGTCATGACTGATTAATGATGAATTACTTAACAAACACTTAGTTACTGGTTAATTAATGCATTAAATAAGCGTGTACTACTACATTATTCTTGTCTCCAAATAGTTACCAAAATTGTTACAGTAAGAAACCATATAACTACTTTGAGACCAGAATGGGAAATCCAGTGTCTCTGCTGATGTTTCTGTCCTTCTGTTACAGTTGCACTTCAGATAAAAGTTTAAACGTTACTGCTAAAAATGCCACATCACTGGTAGCACATTGGGGTACTCCTGTTGGATGTGTAAAAGATTGATTGCTGTCAACCAATCACAGCAAAATACAAAGCAAAGCGAAATTCCACTGAATTCCATAATCTGCTGCCTGGCTACAGCTATAGAGTTAGCATCGTTGTCTATGGATTTGGAGAACCGTCAAACGAAGTGTCCGTTACTACAAATACTTGTAATTTTAATATATTGAGCTCGTTAATAATAATCAATGTACTTTTTTTCAAGGATCAGCCATTATGTGTACCATGGTGTCTTATTTATAGTTTAATCTGGTTCAGTCATTCTGAATAGGGATGTATTAAAAATTCAAATTTTGCCTTGATTTTTTTTTCTGATGTCCTTTTTAATGGGCCTAGTTTATTCAATCAAATCATAGCAAAATAAAATACCTATACAAGAAAAATCCCTTCTGGCTGTGAAATATACTGATACTTTAACTAGATTTTCTATACTAAAGTCCAAGAATTGATCAATTGACAGATGACTCTTGCATTAAATGATAGAAAATAATGTCTGTTTATGTGTTTTTCAGATCCTGCAGATTTAGTGGGCATCACCTGTGGGTACGCATCATCAGGCTACAGCATTGCATTATCCTGGCCACCCCCAAATGGAACTTGGACAAGAGTGGAGGTGCAGCTTGCTGGACAAAGTCTTCAAAATGTGACAGGTTTAAAGACCAGAGTAATAATTGATGGAGTGCAGCCTGGTAACAGCTACACCATCAGACTTCAATTGTATTCAGGAGATCTGAGCAGCCCGCCTGTAATAATCAGCTGTATGACTGACCCAAGAGGTGAGAACCAGATCAGCAACTTCTTTAGAGAATGACATGCATTATTTTGGAATTAAGAAATTCATTTAAATTGCCTATTTAGATTTTGCAAACATCCTTTTGGCAGTGTTGAAGTTGTTTTCAAATAATACTATGTGAGTTATGTGCTGGTAAGAGCATCCAACATTAATTAATACTTAATTAAGCTCAGCAACTGAAATTCCAAAAAATCTATATCTTCTGCCATGAAAATTGGCCTGCATTAAACTGCAAATGTTGTCTATCATCATAAAATGTATTTATTATCTGCAGGCATTATAGCCGGTGTGTTGGTGGCAGTCTTAATACTTCTTATGGTGATCCTTGCTATCGTAGTTTTACACCGTAAGTCAAAATGGCTAAGGTATGTACAATTATAAAATTCAAAGAGTATATTGTTTTGAAACACAATAATCTGAATAAAATGTTTACGATGATGGCTATATTCACACACAAGTACACAAATAAACTTAGCTATCATCTCATAATTATGACAAATTTTACATATTCTCAGAAATGCATGCTTTCAGATACGCTATAAGGACAAAAAGTATTGGGACAGACCTCCCAGTCATTGAATTCAGATGTTTCATTCATGCCCATTGCCACCAGTGTATAAAAGCACACACCTAGTCATGCAGTCATGAAAGAACCAAAAGAATCCCCCTACATGTAGCTTGAAATTCCCTGGAATTTCCAGGGAATTTTCCAGTCATCCCACCTTAGGCATATTGATTCCAAGGAGGCAGAAGGGGGACAACCTGGAGGGGGGGTTGGCTAGACTTGGCAGCATCATTATGGTAGCAACATAAAGCACATTAATTTCATTCAAAAGTATTCCACCACCACCCCCACCCCCCAGTTAACAGAAAATATTGTAACCATTTGCTCTGGTATAATGTCTGAATAGTATGATTAAAAATTAAATTCTGCCCAAGCCTGAAAAGCTTGATTTGCAGGCAGATGATGGACAGCCAGGATTGGGTGATGCTGACTAGGCTTAGACAGTATTATGGTAATACTGTAGATTTGTTGACTGCAGGAAGCTGTTAGTAATATTTGCCTACTGGGGTTGGATGGTGGGGGCAAAATTTGCCAACCAAGTAGGGAGAAGTTCAGGTGGGTAATTTTACTTCCGCTGAATATTAAAATGACATTGCACATCATTCAAGGGTGTCTGGGGATTTCTGGGATAGTGGGATTTTATGCTCTCTGCATCCTGAGAATTAAAAGATACCTACCTTTTTGAATACTGTAAATTTCAGTTTGTAAGCCTGGCCTGGTAAGGTGCATTACAGCTGAAATAGAAATGATTATTGTTTTTTTTTTAATTAAACCATTTTCTGTGTATCTTAAATATCCCTAAAATATTTTTTATCTCCCCATAGGCAAAAGAGGCAAGCAGAACCTACAGTAACCAATGATAAATTCAAGTATGTACACATGTTCATACGTCCTCCTCTGGATTATTATGCATTTTCATGCAGCACTTTGTTCTGATAACTGATAGTCACATAATTGATTTTCTCAAGAGTGGTCCCTGTGGGCAAGTTTGCTGAGCACTTCCACAAACTGAGCTGTGATCAGAACAGAGGTTTCAGTGAAGAGTATGAGGTACCGTGTGTATGTGTGTGTGTATGTTTGTGGTGTGATTCTGGTTTTAATTTTTCTTTTTCCAGCATTTCAGTATGAGTACACTAATTTCAATATACCTGCCTCATGCAACAGAACTTGACCACAGCTGGTGTGGATCAGCCATGTCACACAGCCCTCATTCCAGAAAATAAGGCCAAAAACCGCTTCACCAATGTGCTGCCCTGTAAGTTCATGCAAATTCTATAACTCTCTCTCATTTTTTGTGTTTTGTGGTCCCCAAGAGTGCATATGCTATATATCGATTGGCAAAAAGGACCTTACTGTTGATAGGACTGAAAACGAGCCATGTCTGTTCTGTTGTTCTTTTCTCAAAATTCATTTGTCATATGTGTGTCTTCTCAATGTTCTAATGCTTGTCAGGTTTTGGTAGGTTGTGCGCCACACTATTTTTTGTACAGAAGAGGAAACTAAAGCAATATATTGCTTAAACATGCAATCAATTTTTAAAATACTGGAGTCTTAGAACATTGGGAAATGCACAGTGTCAAGATCCTGTGCCTTTTACTCAGCTGAGGGAATTGTGCAAGGTAGAATTGTGCAACAGCTCCCCCTGGGGTGCCCCAGCCAGTTCATGAAATTCCAAACCACAAAAGTATGTTATGGCAAATTATGGGAATGAACTAGTTTTCCTCACACTTCATTTCCCTAACATGGGTCTTCTTGCCGCCACAAAGCATGAACTTCACTGGAATCTGACTCCACGATTCTAAATGGTTCTCTAGGTAGAAGCACACCCACAGATTAGACATTTTATTGTGCTATAAATGTGTTATTTGAGGATGTTACACCAAATGTCTACTCATTAGCACCCAGAAGTATTTTCTTCATAGAACTATAGCTCCTGACCTCTCCTATTAACTAAGCATTTTTATTAAAATATTGATTATTGCTGATCATTTGAAACACCCGTTCTCTTATTTTGCATCAGTTGTGTCGCATTGTCTTACTCTGGAACCATTCTTTTAAAGCAGATGTTTATTTTAATATCTTCATGTAGTAATAATAATATTACTTCAGAATCCTGTTCACTATTCATCTAACACATATGTGGTTGTTGCTCGCAGCAATGTCCACCTGAAGACAATTCTAATGTATAATCACTCATACTATCAATCAGCCTTGAGTATTTGAGGTGTGATTGTTCGCTCTCAGTCTGAGTTTATTCTTCTGGTCATAGATACTTTCTGTGTCGTGGATCCTGCTTTGTTGATCAACTGATTTTGCTTAGCTCCCAAACCTCATCCTTGGTTGTAGCCATTGTAACATGGCGCTTGAGTCCTTAGTATGTCAGTGACATTCCTCTGAGACGGTAGTCCGAGTTCTGTTGGATCTGAGCACTTGGAGGCTTGCCAACTGGAAAGAAGAAAGGAGAGACAGGTGGAAAACTTGGCCTTGTGTGTGCATGCAGGTTGGGGTGTGCCCCTTTGCCTGTGGTGGGGTACCATGCTCAGGACCTGGTAATTTATGGTGGCCCTACATCTTCAGAGTTGTGAGTTTCATTCTTATGTGTGCAAGACCTTTGAATTTTCCTCCTCAGCTTGTTTTAATTTAATTGGTTGATCCTAAGATGTCTGACTTTAGCTGAGTTTGTTAACAACGCTAGTCCGTTATCATGGGTGTTTCTCAATGCCAGGAAGGCAAAGACTGTACTTGTGGTCTTGGCAACAGCAGTCTACCTAACGTCAAGTACGCATATTGCAAAACACCCTATGCTTCTATTCTGTGATGGATTGACATCCTGTTTAGGGAACACTCTGTCACATGCGTAGTTCTCACTTGGATGAAACCCAAACTTACCATTACAATGGGAAATGGATGGACTGATGGATTATTATTATTATCATAACTTCTAACCTCTGATTAAAATAATACTATTCTCACCAGATGACTCATCTCGAGTGAAGCTCACAACAAGAAACCTTGACATGAACTCAGACTACATCAATGCCAACTATATGCCTGTAAGTCAGAAAAATGCCATGGTTACAGGTACCTTTGCCCTATATATGTAATGTAATAAATATTTTAGGAAACCCATTTATTTGTTTCAGGGCTATGGCAATAACAACAGGCAATATATTGCTGCTCAAGGTCCTCTACCAAACACAGTGAATGATTTCTGGAGAATGATTTGGGAACAAGATGTTAAGGGAGTAGTCATGGTGACAAATTGTAATGAAGGAGGGAAGGTAAGTGTTGCACATGCTGTGGTGTGCACATGTTGTTTTACTCACTTAATTTGCTGTCAAATGCATAAACTCTTTTCTTTGACTTTCCCAGGTTAAATGTGAACAGTACTGGCCTGAAAACTCCTTGCCCCATACATATGGAAATCTGGCAGTAACAGTTACCTCTGAGCACAAAGACATCGACTGGACTCAGCGAGAGTTTAGTGTCAACAATGTGAGTGTGATCTCTCAACACAAGAACTGGTGGGAGATGGGCATGTACTGTATAGTTGCAACACATGTTTATTTTTATTACTTTCTAATTAATTTTAATGCCGAGGAGTATGTTTTACTGCGATACCTCATTAGAACCATTAAAGTAAATAATAAATATGGCCTTCATCCAGTTTTCTGTAATTCCAGATGATGACATCAGAGGTCCGTCTTGTTAAACATTTCCACTTCACCGCCTGGCCGGATCACGGTGTACCGAGCGGGACCCCAGCACTGCTGGCGTTCAGAGGGATCGTGCGACACCACATAGAGAGCTGTTACTCACTAGCGCCCACAGTGGTGCACTGCAGGTTATGATATAATTATTAGCAATTCAAAGAAAGATTTGTGTGCAAAATCAGATCATCTTCATAGGCTTATACTGCCAAGTCTGCTCTACTGGAATAGTGGATGTTTGTATTTGCCAATACGTTCAGAAATATGATTATTATGGGTCTGAGGGGAGTTAGTACTGTAATGAACATAAGAAGAACATAAGAACATAAGAACTATACAAACGAGAGGAGGCCATTCGGCCCATCAAGCTCGCTTGGGAAGAACTTAATAACTTAGAGTTGTTAAAATCTAAAAAAAAGTAATGAATGATACTAATAAATGCCTCTGTCTTTCTCAGTGCGGGGGTGGGTCGAACAGGCACCCTGATTGCACTGGACGTGGTTCTGCAGCAATTAGAGATGGAGAGGGCTGTTGGCCTGGCTCTCTTTGTCCGTAAAATGAGGCTTAATCGACCGTTGATGGTGCAGACAGAGGTAAGGCCAGGAGTTCAGTAGCTCTTCCTCCATCAAGTTTCTTCCGTACAGGCTACCCCAAGTGAAAGGCTTTGAAGTTAACCCTAAAACATATCATTTCTATGTTGCTATGGGTTCATAGTTCATTAACTTGAACATTTTTTCCTGTAATTAAGTCATAATATCAGTCAGCATTTGCATTTTTACACTGTATACAATTCAGATTATAAAATGCTCATTTGTCACAAAGCTGTATATAATAATATTTTCCAACCGTGTCCCTTTAAGGACTCTGTACATTTGACATCATTAGGCTTAAGTTTTATATACTCATGTTTCTTGTTTGTTTGTGATGTGTGTTCTTCCCTTTTTATATGCAGTAGTTAATCCTTGTTCTTCTTCCCTAAGTAAAGAACAAACAGTTTTTGCCCCAACAGTGTTTGCAAACTGGATGGTAAACTCCTTAAACTCCTAATGATGTGTAGCACATCCAGTGCTAGATACCTCCTAATCAATGAAACACTTATCTACCAAATGCCTTATCCTGTATCTTGTCAGAGTTCTTAATATATAACCTGAAGATGTATTAATTTGTTTTAGCTGTCTGATCCCCATATTTGTTGACTGAAGATATGTGTCTCTTTCCCTTTACTTTTTTTCTAGTCCCAATACATCTTTTTGCACCAATGCATCATGGACAAAATCAAAAAAGAAATGAAAACAGAGGAACCTGTTTATGAAAATACAGACATGATATATGTTAATTCAATGGCATTGAGAGATTTTGTTCCCAAATCTTAACACCATTAGTTAATCGGTATATCAATGTGCTTCTTTTGATAAAGTCTTTCCAAAATAGTGCTGAAGTGCTCTTTTTGCAGTAGCTTTATAACTGATCCATGCCATTTTATTGTGTGTAATTAATGTTGTTTGCAGATAATATTTCATTTTATTTAGGTTTTTATGTATTTTTAAAATATTAATGCAATACAAACTAAACATCTATTTTCTGAAACACAGGTACTGTCATCAGTGTTGTGGCAGTTGTTTAAAATATATATTATTAATTTATTTTCTTTTTGAGCTAATATGTAAAAACTTTTATTACATTTTTTTGCTGAATTGTTTTATGTAATACAAAAAAGAAGATGTGAATATGCTCCAGTTCAATTATTTAAAAAATAATAAAAGCCTACATCTGTCTCATACTAATATTAAATCTGACATTTTACAAGGTATCCTTTTTGAAAATTGATACACTATATTTGTCATGACCCGCCTGTCAGAGCCTCCTGTGTGCCACGCCCCCCTCGTTACCTAGTGTCTGCTTCCCAATGGAAACCAGCTGTCGTCTATTACGTATCCAATTGTCCTGTGCTTTTAGTCTGTGTCTCAGTCAACCCCAGTCAGGTCCGTCATTTTGTAAGTCTGTTTGTGAGTTTGTTTGCCAGCCGTACGTTTTCGCCTTGTTCGCTTGCCTGCTTTGTTTTGTCAAGTTTTACTTTCGTTTTGTTCTCCCTGAGACCCGTACTCCGTTATCATGGAGAATAAAGCCTTTTTGTGACTACGCTGCCTCCAGCCTGCCTGCTTGCTCACCCGATCGGCAGCGGTCGTGACAATATTACAGTATCCCATACATTATCGAGGAAATTTCTTCTTTGCTCCATTCAAAAAAGCCTGTTCAAAGTGCTAAACAATATTTTCAAATAATTGCTTACCTATACAATATGTCTGAGAGTTTTAATTATGCAGCAATAGTGGCTGGAGCATATGGCTGGATGAGACAGCTGTTTGAGGTAAGCACTGAGAATAAATTATGCAAATACCAGAGTCACTAAAGTTGGATCAGACTAACACTTTTAAATACAAGAATTTTAAAGACTAAAGGGCCCCTGTGTGGAGGATTGGAAAATTGTTAATATGCTACTTAGACTAGAAGAATCACAATTTGGAAAAACAAATTTGAATCTGGGAACAAATATTCTGATGTGGAAAAGGACTGACCTTTGGACACAAAGATTTACATTGTGAAGCATATTTACACTGGACAGTTTGCTTATCACTATGTTTAATCCTGATCACAAATTTGCAATCAAGTATTTCGTCTTTTTAAATGCAGAACAATAGATATCCATGCATCTGTGAATTGATCAGTAACACCAGGCATATATACCCTCAGATGCCTTGTTTATTTTAAGTCAGCAGTAATTTAAAGCCTGCTGCATTTATTTGATTCTGGAACTGTTCCTCCATTTCTCATCCTGGGTGAGTCATATCTCAAGAGGAACAATTGTACTGATCAATGCTTAAAGTGAATCATAAATTAAACCACCTCATGCTTTATTACCACTTAAGCTTTTTTCCAACCTCTCACAAGACCACTTTGTCAGTTGTAATTTGCAAGTGGTCTAAATGTATATTCTTTCCTGAGAGAAATAAAGTTTCATTCCAGGCAAGTTTTAGATGGTAGCTTACAAGGTACATCTCGATTTTGCTAGTTGTGCAGATATTATGAGTAGAATTGAAGATATTACAATTGGTTACTGTATGCCTAACTACACATATGCTTATAAAATTAATTCTGAAAATTGGGATGATTATAGGGCCACTTTAAGGAAAACTGCACAAAAGCCATGATTATCAAATGATCAGGGAGAAATCATGTGTTTATTTCATTATATTTACCCTTTCAGAATTCATCCCTCCTAATTGTTACTCTAGTTATTATCCTACCTTATTATTACTATTACATTATTTATGAGCATATATACTGGGGACATATGAAACAGAGTGATCATATGAAACATTGAAACAACAAAATCACAACTCCAAACACAGATAGAATATCAGTAATTTTAGGTTGATTGCCAGTATGTTTCAGCCATAAATCACACATCTGACAATCAGTATTTGATGTGTGGGTTACTAAATATATGACAGAAATCAATGATGCTATGGGTAGCAATCTTGGGGAAGTCATAAGGTTGAGTGATTACTCTGTAGGGTTGAATAATAACCAAAACATATAATATGATTTTGTAAGACCAAATATTTTTTGCTCGTTATGAGTTGATAATTTGTCACTTGAACTAAAATCCAAGAATGCTTTTGTGGATGTGAATCACCTTCCAGCGCTTCCCTAATCACCTTAACTGAACAACAACGAAAATGTTGAAGATGCTTTGGATCTCCAACCGTGGAAATACATTTCCACCACTTTTATTCCACAACAAAGGCTTTTCTTATTTAAAATGAATCCCCCTACATGTAGCTCAAACTTGCATGACAGAATTACAGAGGGGATAAAACTGCTCTAAAGGCAAAAAGTGGCCCTCCTCCTTAATATGTCATTGAGTTAGATCATAGGGACAAAATATGGATATTTTTGTTCTGCCTTTTTCTTTTTTATAACCAAATTACAGAAATAAATTGAGTTCTGTATGTTCAATTTCTGACTGTGTTTTTAAAACTCACCACTTGGAGGTAGTAATGGACAGTACACATTTCTGGTTTAACCTGTGCGTTAACCAAAAGAATTTTTAGCACCATTTGAAAGGACGCATGATTTACAAGATCGTGATTGTTGTACTGAGATATCAACGCAGGTACTTTTTCACATCTATGAATTTGATGTCGTAAATTTTTGAATCGTTTGTAACTGCTTCCTACTCTTTTTCTTTGCACTTTGGTTTGTGTAGTGTTACTATAGTCCACAGCTTGTCCCCCATCCTCTTTGCAATGCTTTTCATGGTGATAGCCTGGGTGCTATATCCTGATATACCAGAAAGCAGCATTAGTAACATTAATGGGGAAGGATAGATTTGACATGAAAGATAAATATCAATATTCATGTCTTGCAATTTAGCACCACAGTCAATGTCTCTCATACATTGGCTGCTTGAGAGCAGCTTATAGGTGCTATATCACTAGATGTTTGTGCTTCTAAACTTTAAATACTCCTCTTTACTCTTCAACAAATTAATATCATTAAAGTAGTGCTAAAAGTATAACAGAAAAATGAGACATAAATCCACAAAAAAAAACTTATTGTCCATTTTCAACAGTTCATATTACAAAGATTTATAATTATAAGATGAATATATGATTCACTTGAGGCCACCCCCAAATTGCTCTCCCACAGTGAGAGCAATCTGGCCATGAAGGGCAGCTATCCTTAGCAGTGCCCAGGGAGCTGGGGTGGGGGTGTTAAGGGCCTTGTTTAATGACCCACAGATGTGCTGAGAGCCAGGCTTGAACCAACAACCTTCCTATCACATGTGCTGAGGCTTAGTCCACTGCGCCGCATACTGACCAGTTCCATACAAACCCATATAATATATACTGGCAATAATATTACGTTTCGAATTTGAAATTTGGAAGCTAGATTGATTGTTAATTGCAAGTCGAGTGGAGTTTCGTAGCAGGCTTACTTATATACTGCTTGATATTAATGAAGAGAAACATAAATATGATAGCGATTCCAGAAGGATATGGTCATAATACTTAACATTATTTATGAATAAACTTGTCTAGATAAATATTAAAAAGCATTAATATTGATTAACAATGATTTTCATTGTCATGATAATGATACAACAATAAAGAAACTGGCAAATGTAGAAAATCCCTTTATTGCTCTTTTCCATCTGTACTTAGGAACAGAATTCACAAACTGTCATACTTTTTAAACAAAGCTGATTTTGTACCACAGACATTGTTAAATTATTGTTTATTAATCCCTCTTTGTTTTTCAAAAATATAAAATCATAATTCCATTTTGAAGATAGTGCACTCTGTCTAACATTTTAATGCATTTCTTTTCTTTTTTTTTAATACATATCTGTTACAATTCCAGCAGCCCTCTCATTCTGTCCCTCTCTTAAATTCTTCTTCTCTCACACAAAACACAGCTCACACTTCTTGGCAGGTGCCAGCTTGTCGCCAGCATGACCACATCTAAGTTAGGACAGGTGACATTACATAGTAGGACCAAGCTAAGCCAGGGTTTACAGTGGTATCATCTGCTGTAGCACCAGCTTCTGTCAATGTTTTAGTAAAAACAAAAAAATCTCAGGGGAGCCCGAAACTGCCCTAGTGAACTGTCAATTATGATAGTCCATTCACTCGTCTGTCTTCATCATCAATACAACATTATTATGATACAAAAACATACTGAGCAGGGAAGGAAAGCAGGGGGACAGACCAGGGTTGTCCTGGGAGTGGGCGCCGTTCCAGGAGCAGGACAGAGGGAACGAGTGTGGATAGAGCGGCAGGCGAGAATCTTGGTCGAGGTCTGTGGGCGAGGGTCTTTTCCAGGGGAGTCCGTCCGACAGGTAGACATGAGACGGCAACACAAAGGGAAGGGGAGACACGAACAGCCGGGCTCGGCGGGACAGGCAGGTCAGGTACGGGATCTGAGCTGGGGAGGCAAGGGAGAGCGGTAAGGGCAGCACACAAGGCAGACAGAAATGGTACGGGAAAGCAGGGAGATGTAAGACAATATAATGCTCGATATGACTTCTAATCATGAGCGCAGTACTTCACAATGAAAAGAACTGCCGGTTCACTTTTATCAGGTGATCAATTAGCGGAGAGTTGCCTACACCTGTCTGCTCCACCTCTGACTGCATCTTAACTGCGACATGGCTATATTTATGCCGACAAATGAAGAAAGTTAACAAAAAAAATTAAATCCTGCTAGCAGATCGATCTTTTGGTTAAAAAGAATTTTAAAAAATCTAATAAGTGCTGGCAAATTTCACCCTGGGCACCAGCAATATAGGACAGAAGTACGTTGGTTATGGAACAAATTTTCTGATGCAGAAATAACGAATATTAAAGGTATCACAAGCAGGCGTGAGTGCAAGCAAAGAAATCGTCTCCGTAGAAACTGTACAGTTTTACTACTATAAAATGACTTACAATGCAGTAAATCCTGTAAGATTTTTCCTTAACTAAAGTTACATTTTAAGGGATTAAAACATAAATCCTTCGGTTTAGGGGAAATTAAACCTTAAGTATCACACTTAAGGAGACAATTTAATTGTGTTTTGTGCAACTGGCCAACGAATCTAGATGTCAAGATTTAACTTTCTGGAAATAAATTAGATTATTAAGCTTTCTCTCTGTGGATTTTCAGCTAGATATGATATGTATATTTTCGAAGTTCATGTATTATAGCTTAATAGTAAATGTTTCAGTTAAATTATTGCACATACAGTCTTCCAGACAAGCTTTATCAAGCAGCAGCTACATGGGATATAGCACATTTATACATGTTAAAAAAAAAACATAGCATGTTGTAAGATCAAGTAAAGTGAAAAAATTTACCGTAACAGCAATAGTTTGTATAAAGATCAACCTCAGTAATTATAAATAAATGCATACTGTGTAGGCTATTTATAAGTATTTTTTACTACTCTCAATCTCCGTCAAAATAATGTTTACAAAAAGTAATTGAAGCAAACATTCCTTAATTTTTGTCTTTTGAAAAATAAGAAAACATTCCTTTTTAAGGAATACTTTAACATTCAAATTCAAGCAATGCAAAAAATGCAAGAATAAGATTCACCAAACTGCATCCTTACAAATAGTCAAGAGGCGAGAATAAGAGACACAGGCATGAAGTAGTGGGCTGAGACAGAGGGATGAGATGTTGGCGGAGATAGAGGGATAGGCGGTGAGTGGAGAAAGAGGGATGGGCGGT
The DNA here is from genome assembly GCA_026784285.1 of Stomatorhinus walkeri. Classification (NCBI taxonomy): domain Eukaryota; kingdom Metazoa; phylum Chordata; class Actinopteri; order Osteoglossiformes; family Mormyridae; genus Stomatorhinus; species Stomatorhinus walkeri. The sequence goes on from JAODUD010000095.1 coordinate 33,193,606, forward strand.
GAGTGGAGAAAGAGGGATGGACTGTGGGTGGAGACGGATGGGCTGTGGGCAGAGGGATAGACTGAATGGCGATAGAGGGATAGGCTGTGGACAGAGAAAGATGGGTGTGGGCAGAATCAGAGGGATGGGCTGTGGGTGGAGATTGAGGGAAAGCTTATGGGCAGAGACAGATGGATGGGAGTGAGTTTTACGATAAGGGAGAAAAAAGAACAAATTCATTGCAGTTTTCCTTCACAAGACTTTTCTAATACAGAATTGTATTTGACTTCAAGTAGAGATACAGTGTTAAAGTGACTTTCACTCTAGTTTCTCTTTGATCCCATTAGGAAAAACCCATGCATCTTGAAACTCTGTACTGTACAACATCCAATATCAAAACGACTTCCTTACAATCAGACACAAAACTGATGGATGCACTGATTTTGATTATGAGGGCATCATGGCAGTGGGTTATAAACAGACTTCTGGCTTCAACCACAGTATAAGACATTCCTTGTCAAATCTTGCTGACAGTAGAAACCCAGCTATCTCTCTGGAGGAACAGTGTCTTGCTATTGCTTACAGTTCAATGTCTTATCTATTTGTATATTCCATTGATAATATACAATGTTTCTGTAATTATTGGTCATATAATGAGAAATCTAACTTGCGATGAGAAAAACAGAAGAATATAATATGCAATGGTTTTAGAGTTTTATTACTTATATTTTATTATTAATCCTATGCTGTGTTGCCTCCTTTTTAACTGTTCTGAAGTGCACTTTTGACTTCTGTAAAATCTGGAACAGTTTGTGTACATATATGTCCCTGAGATTTTTTTTTTAATTAGAAGAAAGACCAACAATTCCATTTTTCGAAACTATAACTTAATATGCATTTTTATTGAAAGCTGTCCTCAGATAAATACTAACTTATTCATACACAATATTAATTAACTATTATTCAATTAGCCTTTGGATTTTGACTGTTTCCTCATCCTCTAAGTCTGAGGCAATTGTGCCTTTACACCATGTTAGCAGAGGCTCATCATGCTAAAGAAGTACAATGAGACTACTGAAAATAGTAATTTGGTTTCTGTAAGACGTTTTCCTTACTTCAGATGGTCCCAACAACAAAATCCAAATCAATACACAATCGGTCTAAAACTCAGAAATAGCCATGCAGTGTCAATATGTCAATATAACACTCAAAGTGTTCAGCTTGTTTCCAGTTTCAGTGTTAAAATGTAACACTGATTTTACTGTGTAACTTGCAGCACAGCCCTGCAACATTGGTGTCTATAAAGAAGAGCAGTTGTTTCACAGTAAAATAACTGAAGTTGAATGAATTCCTACCTCTTGCTTGGAAGAAAAAAAAATCTAATGATTATGAAAATAAACGTTAAAATGATCTTTTAAGAGCATGAATTACAGTATATATTCAGAGAATATACATGAACATATTTTCATATATTCAATGATTATCCATCCATCCATTATCTATACCCGCTTATCCTACTGGGTCGCGGGGGGTCCGGAGCCTATCCGGAAGCAACGGGCACGAGGCAGGGAACAACCCTGGACGGGGGGCCAGCCCATCACAGGGCACACTCACACACCATTCACACCTACGGGCAATTTAGAAACTCCAATCAGCCTCAGCATGTCTTTGGACTGTGGGGGGAACCGGAGTACCCGGAGAAAACCCCACGACGACACAGGGAGAACATGCAAACTATTCAATGATTATATAAAATATTATCCAAGTATTTCATAAATAATATTTTTTATATAGCCTATTTAGAAAAAAATAGCGATGCTAATCCTGAAAAACTAAATTAGAACAATTGTGTAGGTACCTTGATGAAACAATATAAAATTCAGCTGATTGTGTTAAAGCAGTGGTTCTCAATTCCGTTCCTGGCGCCCCCCTGCAAAAATGTTTTCGTTCCAACCCTACCTTAATCTGGCTCAGATAGTCCTTATATAATAGGCTCAAGCCGGTTTCATAACGAACGCGGCAAGCACTACGCTGCACTCCGTGCCGCGCGCCGCTCGCGGAGCTTGCGCGAGCTCTGTGGTCAAAGATGAACTTCGATCGCTGGACGCTGTGACGCGTTGTCGCGTGATTAATAGAAACAATCGAAATAGAGGGGAAACTTATAGCTCTGGGAACTCAGAAACGGTCAATATATCACACAAGCGTAGAATCTTTTTGATTGCGAAATCAAAGTCGTCCAGAAATATACAGGAGAGTATACAGGAGAGTTTTGAAAACCACGCCTACTCTGCGCAGAAGCCCCGCGCAAGCATAACGCGTTGAGTGGAAACGCTGTTTTGTTGAATGGGGCGCGCGCACAGCGCATGCCGCGTTTGTTCTGTAACCAGCTTTAACCTATTGAGGTAGGGTTGGAACGAAAACATTCTTGCAGGGGGGACGCCAGGAACGGAATTGAGAACCACTGCTTTAACACAATCAACTGAATTTTATATTGTTTCATCTGCACAAATAGTACTTTTGATGGTGTCTCCTGTGTAAAAGGATTTGGTATGTCTGTGATTACAGACACACTAAGTGGAAAAACACAAGAACACCGTCAATGATGGATTGACTGGCATATGCTACAAGTGTAGAAGAGGTATCTCAAGGTCTGAACCCTGATGAAAATTAATCTAGCTGAATGATGGAAATATATAAATATCAGTACATACACATGTACCTGAAATACTCTGAAAGAGCCACTGATTGGGAACCTTTCTGCAAACTCCGCAAACCAGTATTTTAATCTGTGGCTCCCAGACAGTGGAATAGTCTTTCACCACCACTGAGATTGATGTAATCGATCGAGCAGTTTAAGGCCCAGCTAAAGACTTACCTATTTAAACAAGTATTTTGGTAGATTCTGTTAAATTATCTTTTAAAATTTCATATTCTGTAACCTCTTTGACGTGTCATGTATTCACTTTTATTGTTCAGCGCTTTGTGACACCTGTCTCTGAAAAGTGCTTTATAAATAAACTTAACTTACTTACTTCTTAAAGAATAACATGCATTATGCACAATATGACTCAACAACCACATTTGTGTGCAAATGAGGATGATTTTGTGCTTGATAGAAGAGTATTAAAACCAGCATGAAAAATGTCAGCTGGGCTTTGTTTGTGACCCTTTTATACTTCCATGACATGCGAAAGATCTCACTATTTCAGCCTTCATTGCATCTGGTGAGAAATCCAGCATCTTAGAATCCATCTACAGTGTTAATGGTCCATTTGTGATGTTTTAATAATATTACTTTAGAGCAAGGCTGTGATAATGGTATGACTATACAGCAGCGGTGCCCAATCTTATCTGCAAAGGGCCGGTGTGTATGCACGTTTTTGGGATAACCTGTAGATTAGCTGTTCAAACCCAGGTGTGAGGACTCTTCAGCCAATCAGTCCCCTGATTAGTAATTTAATTAGGGAGTTGCAGTGAAAACCCGCATACACACCGGCCCTTTGCAGATAAGACTGGCCTCCTCTGCTATACTGGACACAATTTATTCATGTCTAGCAAAAGTGAGATTGTCTAGTCATTTTTACATTTGAACATTAAAGGCTGATCTTGTTAATAAAGAGCACACATTTCCAACATAATGTTAATTAAACAGAGTCCACAGGGGTTAATTGAGTTTGCCTTTAAAAAGGTTGTTTGGAAATGAACTAATAAACAGACAAACACAGGAATGATTTCAATGAAGAATTGACAGGCCCATGCTACAGGTACCATCCATCCACTCTGCAAAACTGAATGGCCTATTCAGGGTTGTGGGGGAGTCTAGAGCCTATGGGTGCAAGGGAACAACCCAGGATGGGGTGCCATCTGACCACAGGGCAGACTTAAACATCATTCACACCTATAGATAAATTAGCAACTCCAACTAACCTCAGCATATTTTTGGACTGTGGGGGAGAGGGGGGAAACCAGGGGATGCCCCATAATGACACGGAGAACACATGGAACCCTAGCAGAAACATGAATCCAAATCCCAGACGTATGAGGTCAGTGTGCTACCCATTGCAACACCATGCCCTGCAAGGACAGGAAAATCAATTATAATTTTACATACTGGCATTCTAATTAAACAACGTAGTATTGTGATTTTTGGTGGTTTTTAAAAACTTCATTTTTATTTTATTGTACTTCATTTCAGGGTTGTAATAGAACTGACTGGCTGACTAAAAAGTTTAGCAAATCTTATTCAATTAATCATAAGAACAGTGAATGGTTCTTTGGTGGAAGATTGCTGCTATGTAACTCAAAGCTGAAAACATGCTTTATGATCCCCAACACTGACACTCCCCTGCCTCCTGGCCAACGGGGATCTCAGGAAACATAGAAAACACTGTGGTTATTAGTGTTATTATTACCTACTTTGATATTCTGTATGTATGTCCATCACAGTACATATTGTACATCCACCACCCACTTCTCAATCTTGCGTGACTTCAGAGTACCCAGAGTGCCCATCTGCTTCAAGCAAAGGTCTCCCTGGCAACTCATTGCAGGAAACTACGGCGGTGTCTTAACTTTAGAAGAGTATTGAGAAAACAGTTTTCTCCGATTGCCAAAGGAAAAATGAAATGAAGAATAAGCAACCATTCAATAGAATTCTGGGAGCTCAGTGATACTGTCCTAGTAGTGGCCAGAGTTGGTCAGTTGATTGAGGGAAAAAATGCTTGGAATTGCAATAGAAATGTCAGCATCAGAGAATAATATATATGCCTTTGTGTGCCAAAATATTTAGTTATTTTATTAATGAGAAATCAAATATAGACTTTTAAAAATGCAATCCTATTTCACAAATACACAAATTTTTGTTGGAACTAAGAATGCGTTTATTTTTTTTTTTTCATATTTGTTTGTCAAACAATTACAGGTTTCTCCCTCATGAGGGCTCTCTGTTCTGGTTGAAATCTGAGTGTTTTCATTTTAGAATATCCCTCTTCTTCCAGTTGGACTCACTTTATATGATGACAAAAGCTGTACAGCTCAGATCCACCTGTCTTTGTTAGATTGAGTTCGTATCAATTCATCCCCTCTGTCCCACAATCACAGACTTTGCTGCTTGGATATGTTAAGGAAAGGGGCCACAGGTCATGCCACTTGTCCCCTTTTTCTGCGAATGCAGTGAATAAAGTCTAGATCAAAGATTTATTTTTTAATTCTTTGAAATTATTCAAGGACGATATTCTACTTTCTGTTTCTCTGGTCCATTTCCCCCATTTTTTAAAAATTTGACAAGGCTATGCAGTGCTCAGGAATAGCTAAACACTGAACTGGCAAATTTGAGAAAATGACAGTGAGAGAGAGAGTAAAGAGTGAGATTAGCACGTTCATTTAAAGTTACGTCACTGCCCTTTGAAAGATGACACATCAGAGTCCCACTCGCAGCCAGTTCATACTTCATATGAATTAAAACACCCTTCTTTAAAAGTGACTTCATCTACAACCTGTTCTTGGATCTGTTTGCAAAAGGGTTCATCTATATTTCAAGGCAGATCTTTGCATTTCTCCATTAGCTTGTTGCGCATCTCTCGGATTTAACAACAAGTGTTGTGCAGTTTTTTATGCTTAGATATATTTCTGGGTAAGATGGATAGGCAGCTTTAAGTTGGGTTTGTAATTAAAGTAAAAAAATGTTTATTTAGCTTCTTCCTTAGCCATGACTGTAACATTGCAGGTAATCACAGCTTATTTACACCTCTGAGTGAATTTCTCACAGGATGAATTCAAGAAACATACTGAGACAGATCAGATCAGAGGGATCTTTACAAGGTTTCATTTTCTTAGTGCTTTAAATATGATCATGATATCAGCAATAGCCGTGACTATTAATTGCCTTGAGATTAAATGTTTTACACTTGATCCAACGGTGTAGCTGAGGTGGGGTAAGTCACTGAGCCTTCACCTGGATAAGCATTGAGTGAAATGAATGGACAGGCTGATGATTTTATACAGTATTTATAATTAAGCAGCTCCAATATATCACGCTGCTATAGCTTTGTTTGGATTTCTCTGTTTGGTCTGGAATGATTGAAGTCCTGGGTAGGCCCTCCTGGATTCCATGCAGTGTGGTTCATCCGTACAGTAAACTGGTATTGAAACAGGCTTAGATAGGATGTCCAGCCCCATGGGATGTGTCTTCAAAGATCTTGGTATCCATCAGTTTGTTCTAGCTACTGCATTTTTTGGTTTAAATACAGTTGTGCAGAATGCTACATTTGAAGTCATTTTCAGATGATTTTATTGTGATCCTGAATGGTAAATTTTTCTGGAGAGTTTGCTATTTGTCTTGATAACCAGTGAAACTTCTTCATTTCAACTGGAGCTGACTTTTTTGAACTTTTAATTTGAAGTCATTACAAAGATTGGTCAGGTTGTGTTGACGTGATGAGGGGTGATGCGAAGATTTAGATTAGAGAGAGAGATATTGAAAGGGTTGAGCACAGAATACTTGGATGATTAATAAGTCTTCATCAGTGGTCATACTTACTGAGAACAGAGGCGGCATGCCATGCTTATATGAAGACACAGCACAGATGGGCACTGAGTTGCATAGAATCCATTAAAAACTGTTGTCAGTCTTGAATCGTCTTCCCCCTGATTTACATTACTTTGACTTTTAAAAAACTCTCTTTTTATTACTTTTTTATAATATTCATAGAAATATTCACATCTCAATTTTACTGAAAGGTGCTGTGATATTGAAAAGACCCTTTGAAATTTAAACGTAAAATGCATTGACGTTTTCTTGATGTACGAATACTCATACTATTGTCTATTTACATGCAGATAAAAGGAAAATAAATATCTAATGTTATAGCAATAATTACACTGCTTCAGTGTTCTATAGCCATGGTGATCCTGCTGAAATTAGCTGGACTTGGCATAGCTAGGGTCCTGCTTACACCTCTTCCTCTGTGTGCTGTGTTAGTTTGCAGTGTATACTTTGACAGTGGAGGGATGTGGTAGCACTGCTAAGCTCTCAGCAAAGATGCTGTCTACATAGTCTTGTTGAAGGACTTTAGGCATGTTTTGTCACTAAATGATATGTCAGTCTGTTGACAGCCAACAAACGCTACGCTGAATTAGCAGTAATGCTACAAAGTCAATAGTGTTGCTTCAGGCTCTTAGTATTTATATATATTGATTTTATGCCCAGTGAAACAGCTTAGCTGCTGCTCTGGCTGTGACTATCAGCCAGCCAAGGTGCAATGCAACAAGGAGTCACCTTTTTGTTGCGTTTTTACATTGCTCACTTAGTTAAGTGTCATTCTATCAGTTGATTGAAGCTGGAAGTTTGCTTTGATTAAAAGATGAAGACCTGGCCTTATTTTCCCTCTCTTCGCAGTCTTCTTCTCACATTCCCCATGTTCCCGTCTCTCCATCTGCATCAAAATCATCTTCACTTGGCTCAGTCCAAGAATTCACAATTAAGTGATTCATGATTTACTTTTCTTCTTTACAAAAAAAGGGATATTTAGAAACTCAACACTGTAAAACAGAACAATTGAACAAGTTAGAGACTAAGAAGGGACTGACGATGAATGAACATTCACTAATTATACTCCAAATTATTTCTGCTTACAGGCTGCATTCATGTAACTTTCATACATTACATAAATATTTAAGACTAAAATACCCAGAAACAGGTTTATTTAGTCCTCACAATTACAAAAAGAACATTTTGATGACCTTGATGAATGTCTATCATGTCTGAAATGTTCATATTCTAAACAGGTTCAGGGGACTGACTTGGAATCTGTTTACTGAGTAACAGACATTTACTGGGTATCTTCAGAGGACTGGCTTGGTACCTGTTTACTGAGTAACAGACATTTACTGGGTATCCTCAGAGGACTGGCTTGGTACCTGTTTACTGAGTAACAGACATTTACTGGGTATCCTCAGAGGACTGGCTTGGTACCTCTTTACTTAGTAACAGACATTTACTGGGTATCCTCAGAGCCATTATCACCATAAACACCTCAGAAAACGCTGCATAGGAATCTAAGAACTGAATTTTATTTTTGGCTTTTAGTTTTACATTGAAGGAAGCACATCATCACACTCAATATAACATTCGTTCTTCCTTTAAATTTGTCTTACAGCAGAGCAGTTATTGTCCTTAACAGTTTCTTGACATCGTTCTGATTTGTGTTCCATTAAACAGAATAAAATGAAAATACTAAATAGAATCACACAACCTCCCGGGCACCTTCATGACTGTGACCAATTATATAAAATAAAAGGATCAGCAATAATAAGTACTAACTCGTTCATCAACTCAAAGTAAAAGCTGTACTTGAATGTTTGTGCTCATGCACGATCCATTGCCTTCTGTACTCATAATAAAAATCATAATTCCCCATATTAAATAATAGCTATGCATATGTAAATTTATACATCTATAACAAAACACAACAATATGTGCACACAAAATAAAAATTACAATAGAATATATATTGCATGTCAGTCTTCCTAAGCAGAACTAGTTGAAATAATAACAGAAGATGGATACATAGAATACAAAAAACACTGTACATTAATAAGACACAGAACATCACATACAGAGATGTATAAGAATGTAGGTGAACAATGAAGGCTGTAGCATCAAGTTTCCTTTATTATTTCGTTTTCCGTATTCTCAAAACATTTTTGCTAATTCAGTATTGTTGCTTAGCTTGACATCCAGTCACTATTTAAGAAATATGTTGGGCTTGCAAATCATTAAAAATATCTATTATTTTATTGCCTGTCCATTTATTTTTCATACACTTGTTATTGTTTTAAATCTCTTATATCCCAAAAAATCAGAAGATTTTTTTCCTTTTCATTCAGTTAGTGATTTGTTTAAGCAATAGAGAAGCAATATGTTAATGTAATTATTAAATGGCTTACTACTAAAATTTAGATAAAGTAAATTTAAGAAAATAAAGGAAAAAATATCAAACGATGACTAAATAAGTCACTGTACTCACATTGTGCATGTGTTTACAGGTGCTTATAGAATAGGATCTGTGTGATGTTTAGATGGGTATTCCGTGGCTCTATAGAGAGATTGTTGTGTTTATATATTTTTGATTTTTTTTCTCAAAAATAACACCAAAGTGACATTCTGCTTTTGATTGCCACAGGTATTTAAAGGGGTAATTTGATTTTCAGAGCTTCTCTATGCCAGTTTTTGGGAATGCTGTAGGCATGTAGAGCTTTGTAACATCAGATGAACTGAGTGTGATTTTGTTTTTGGTGTGTCTGGGAAAAAATACAAAAATAAAGGGTTTTCTTCTACTTTTTACCTCAAAAATTTTAACAAGTCATTAAACAGTCAATAGATCTATTAAAATTGCATAATATTTAAGATCCTGAACAATTAAATAGCTTGAATGAACTACAATTTATTTGCATGTTTTTATTTGAGGGAAACAATCTAGCCAAATCAAGCAAGGGCAATAAACTTACTTTAACCTTTAGTAAACATGACTTTTTTGCCTCTGCTTTTAATATGTCAATACAATCCAATTACTCGATCCCCATGACCAGTGTTAAGAAACCCTGATGTAGTTTTGTAGTTAATGCAATCATGAGGCTACATCTAACAACACATAAGGCTAAAATGGCAAAACTCTATATATAATAATCCAATGACCAAAAGGTGATTTATTTTTGTAGGGTGGATGAAACTCTCCGTGACATCATAACTCTAACTGCCTTCCTACCTCATGCTGTCCCATGTTACCTGAGATTCTCTGCCGAGCACCTCAGCTGAAAATGAATTGTTGGGTGAATGGATGTAAATTAAGGGCTTGATGAACAGATGAAGTTGGTCACGTTTTAAACTCTCCTAACAACAAAGAAAAACAATTTTCTAATCAATCAAAACATTAAATAATGTCAACATTTTTTGAAACAAAAGAGAAAAAAGTGCCAAGAACCTGAGTCCGCTGGGTTAGAATTCTAACAAATAATAATAATAATGTTTTTTCCTGATTTAGTTGTGAACTACAAACTTGGGTGCAGAGCAAGACAGTGTAGTTAAATGACTCTTTGCTCTCCAAACAAAAGATGTTCCCATTCAGCCAAAACAAAAATGAATATAGAAGTACAAACATTTGTGGATCACTTATCTTTACCCAAGTATTACTTTTTTCTAAAATTGATTGAGCTTGTTCTGTTATTTCATGCAGGTAAATGAATCAACAACATTTTGTCTGCTGCATAGGTCTGTATGGTTTGTAATGCTAAATGGATAATTTTACAGTGTTAGCTTATTATCAGGACTAAAGGCAAATCAGTGGCAGGTTAATTCAGCTAATTTACATCTGGGGAGGGAAAATATTGTATTCATTAGTTTTGCGTTCCTAAAACCAAGTCTTGGCAATGTTGTTATTTAAGGATTTACAGGACATCAGCTAGACAGTTAACTAAATAAGCTATAAATATCTATTTACATATTACCACCACTTCCTGGATGCCTGAATTTTTAAGAAATGAAACAGAAAAGACAGAAAATGAATACTTTTGTAGTATGAAAGTGAATCAAAATCAAATTAAGAGATATTTTAGTTTTAGAATTAACTCATAGGGACATGGTTAAAATTAAGTGTATTTTTTGAAGCAAACTTCAAACACTAATATTAATATTTATTGTTATTAATTCTATCCAATTTGAAACTGATTTATTGTGTGGAAGGAAAATTGGACATTGGTAGGCCTGGGAGGAGAGACATAGTGGGTCTGTTTTGTCTTAGTCCTTAGGCAAGAAGAGAGTGTTTTGAATACTGTGTGATCTTGCTTTGCAATAGTTGCCTACGGTTAGTTCTGCAGACTCTGAAGAAAGATCAGACCTTGGAGAGACAGACTGCAGAGCAAGAGGGGGAGAAACCATGTGCAGGAAGAGGTATGAAGCTGCCCTAACTGGTGCACAGAGTTATAGTTATAAAATAGTTGCAGTAGACAATATACAATACGTTATGTGGTAGTGCAAATGTATAAGTAATTGTTACATTAATCATACTAATCATATGTTTACCATGTATTTGCAGTGGTTCAATTACAATACATGAATGTGTTAATCATTAATCAATGGAACACCCAAACATTAACAGTGATTCAATGTCATATAATAAATATCTATATGCATATCTCAAGTAGAGTCTAGAAGTCGAGACAGATTCCGGTAAATTGAACAAGATGGAGCTGGATTTTACCTCTCTACCAAGGTGAACCAATAGAGCAGGATTATTGTGTTTATTATACGTTTAAGCTTGGTTTGTTGGTGTTTTGTGACCAATCCGGACTTAGAAGTCCTTATAGGAAATTAGGAGTTATGATTTATCAACTGGTTGCTCTTTGTGCTCAGGGTGACTTGGTACCGAGTGCCAGAGTGTGACGGGAGCGCTTTGCTGGATTGCTTGAATAGAAGAGATTACAGACACTGCTCTACTTATGAACTTTCAACTTAGAAACTTTCAGACATACGAACAAAGAGGACTGCAAGTCCAAATTGTGTTCATTGGGTTCGCATTTCCTGTCTACAACATCAATTTCCTTTTCTGTGCGCCAAACAACTTCTGGCCACTAATCCCGCCATGCAGCAGCATAGCGTGCGTACTCCCAGCATCCTAGTTCTTTGTGCTTGTGTATACCCTTAAAATGATGATGAATAATGACTTACAAACATTTTACGTTACGATCGGCCATTCGGAATGTATCAAATTCATAAGTAGAGAAGCGTCTGTACTGTAGAGTTTTATTCTAAGTTGTTCAATTAGAGTTATCAGAGAGGTTGATTTATAATTTTCCTACCACAGCTGATCAGTAGACATTTGACAAAAAATCCTTGCTTTTCTAATCTATGAAATATATGAATAATATTTTATATAAACACTGGATTTTGGCTATAGTGTAAGTCTGTTTCCACCATTATCTGGCACATAAAACATCTTTGTTTAACAGTGTAATGATAGACTTTTCAGCTATAGCTCCAACATTATAGCCATGAGTAACCCATTTTCACATTTATACATATTTATAAATATATTCGCATTATATATGTGTGTATGTGTGTGTGCATGCATATATATAATCTGATGACAATTAAGGAACAGCAAATAGCCACGGTCTAGTGTCAGTATCTCCCTGCTGTAGACCCATTCCGTGTTTTACACGACAGCTAAGCCAACAGTGTTCTGTCTAAGAGCTTCCTCTTATGGAAATGATCCTCTGGATCGAAAAAAAAAAAATGAGACCGAAATGGAAGAAAGGGTGGTTTAGGTACAGAAGAAAGGTGTTTTTGTGTTAGTGATCACAGTTACTGCTTCTGTTTGCATATATTTGTCACACATTGTTAGAATATGCATGATTGGAAAAAGATACACGCAAGCTATGACACATAGAACATTAATTTGTTATTGCTAGAACTGGATCCTCATGCACGTAGAAATCGGTACAATTTCAGATAAATATTCAGATAATATTTATGCCAAATATTGATCTTAACAGTCAGTTAAAACATAACTCTTTAGAAGGTAAGAGGCACAGGGATTTGGGGCCTAAATGATTAGTCAATAGGTCCTGTATTAGGGCAAATCATTCAAGCAAAGTTCAGGGAATAGATCCTGTGCCAACTCCAGTTCCCTCCATCCTTAATTCCCCAAAAAGTTCATTAATAACCTTCAAATTATCTTTAGATAAAATCATACACATAGGTACACATACATACATTTCATACTGCAAGTGTAGTACAATAAATATTGCTTTGAAAACATAGCTTGTTAGTTTTTGTCACTCTAAATGGTTCTTCTAACCAATTGCCCAGACATTCGACGTCTTGTAAAGGGCTCTACTTTCCACATGATATGTTTATTTAGATTACAGTATTTCAAAAGTGTCCTGAGCTGTTTTTTCTCTCTGAAAATACAGTTGAGCAATGCTGCCAGTGTGTACCCCAATGACATGTCATCCTACATGAAAATCACAAAGTTTAACATTTAAAATGTTCATGTAATATAGAATATTTTGTTTTACAAGAATTTAAACAGAACCAATCATTACAAAAACATGAAACTGATTATGAAAGCAATAATTAAACATTGTCATATTGATATTATAAATATTTAACAGTACAAAACAACCAAACAATTACCAGACATATATAGTAACTAAACATTACTTAATTTACCTCTGGACACATCTGCCAGTGAATCTCAGCAGCCTGCCAATTCTCTCCTTCTAGCCCAAGCCTATAGCTGCCAAAGTTCCTCTGATGATGAAACTTGATTGATGTTAATTCCCTGTCTTGAGGATATGATACTGATTTTACAGGAGGCCATTAATCATGTTGTCCAGTTTAAAGCAGCAGCTGGAGGTGAGAAAGGACACCACAGCTTCTCTGATGCACAGCTTTCTCTACAGTCCTGTTACTTGCATCCTCAATGTGTTCCAGGAGTTAAAAACAAAATAATCTAACACAATTCATTACTTTTTGAATGACTTCCTAAAGGGTATCAAAGTGCAACTTTGCTCAGTTCATTTTTTCCTGAATTTGACAGAGGAATGAATTCTAACAGAAACCTATGCATCAAAACATTTAAAAAGTAAACACACTTTCCAAATATTTGCATAATTGTATTTAGAATGCTGCGTGGTTATATATTTCTATGAATATAAATACGATAAAATAAAGTTTACACTACTTGTAATAGAATGTATTATTATAATTAGTACTGTTATTATCAATTGCCTAATGGATGAAAAACCTATACTTTCATTGATTTTGCACAATGCTACAAATTATATTTAGGTGTATATTATATATACTATATATATATTGCATATCTGTAAATATTAAATAACAAATTCTTTTTTTTGTTGTACTAATTGGTTTCATTTAGTCAGTTCAGAAGCTTTACATTTCAGCATCTTTAGGATATGGAAAGTTGGAGTGAAATAAGTAATAAAATGCAAAAAGTAGACCTACAATTGATAGCGACTGTTAGTCAAAAGCAGAGGAACCTCCAGTATTTCTAGAGGACCACAGTGTCTTCATTTAGTTTTTAGCACTTAACCATTAAAATGAAATGATTTGGAAATGGGATTTCCACTACCCCAAGTATAAAGTTCACCACAGGCTGCATGAGAAAATCAGCTGCTTTTTGTAATTCCTAAGGAACTGGCAGGAAATGACTGGAATCAATCATTTTCATTTTAAACAGTGATCATAATCAAAGAAACATTGAAAAGTTCAGATTAAGAATTCACTGAGTCCACTACATGTCAAGCGAAAACGAAAGCACAAGGAGTGGTCTTTGGCAGTGGGGGCAGATTTGGTGGGGGTTAGGACCCTTTGGTCTTCAAAAAGCCTCACATAAGTGCATTCACATTCTTTTCCTTTCGACACTAGTCTTTACAGGCTCTCCATTATCATCCATCTTGATTTTCAAAAAGGTATTTTCTTAAAGTGGGCTACCTATAAGTTATAATTTAAGCTAATCAGATCTAGGAAAACTGCAAAGAAATCCTGCAGCTCCTGAACACAGCAGTTCACAATGACAGTGGTAATATGCTAAACTTTGAAACCTGGTTGCCCAAGCTCCATTGTATAATATGGCCTTACTCTTAAGTGTACATGGTATTTTTTATTGCTTTTAACTGGGTATAGTGTTGACTGTCAAATGACTTCTGATGTCACTTTTAAAAATGCGCTATAAGAAAAGGTGTAATTCTGTTATTCTACGGTGTCTTCATATGTAGGGCATTGATATTACGAAGTGTACACATGGCTTACATAAGTAGCATTGTCCAAAATGTAAATATTGTACACTGCATATACTGTGAGCTTGCATTTATATGTATTTTACTGGTAACAACTGCATTACAATAATCATCAGTATTGTGGATTCAAGCACTCTACTGAAGCATTTTCTATTGCAGGTGTTTTGCACATCCTTGTTCTTTTCCATCCCCTAACTTAAACACTGCGAATACAAGTGATTACCTATGATTTCTATATTGATTACTATTATCAGTATCATCATTACATTTGCATCATGCTTAGTTCTTTTGCTTGAGTGCCAGTCTGTATTGCTTTTGGCTGATCATCAGGAGCTCCCTCTCCTCTTCCAACTACCTGATGGACGGAATGGGAGAGCAGCACCGGCGCAGGGGCCCCAGGGCCTCGTATTGGGGACTGGTGGTCGGTGCGATTGGGGTGAGGCGAATGGAGGACCCAGTCATTCCTGAGATGTTGCTCATACTGTGGGATTTCTCATAGCCAGGAGCTATTGACAGATTGTTTACGGAGGTGGGGAATGAGCCAGACCAATTAGCCAATGAAATGAGCCAGGCCATTTAGCCAATGGGAATGAGTTGGACCGATTGGCCAATGAGAATTGATTTTCATGGGTCAGAAATGCAACCCAGTGGTTGATTTCATTAATGCATTTGCCAGGTTAGTTGTCAAAATGAATAGATAATATATTTGATTATATGTTAATTGTAGATGGAAGCAGATAATTTATGTGAAAAACAATCCATTTCATGTTGTTAGATATAATTTGTATTTTAGTTTACAAAAGCAGAGTGACCATATAGTGTGTAAGTTTATGAATAATAACAATTTGAAAGCAGTGTAACAATTACATAATGAGATAAATGTAATATTTTTCAGCATAATTACAAAAGCAAAATAACAAAACAAAGTATATAAAATTATATTGCAAGGGACAGACAAAGACAGACAGACAGACAGAGAGACAGAGACAAGACAGGACAAAATAGGAAAATGAGAGTTATGAAATACGTAACTCAATCATTGACATAACTGTTAAATCTTTTTTTGACCATTTTACTATATCATATACACACATACACAGGTTTGTATTTATATCTTTGTGAGGACTCTCCATTCATTTTTATGGGGAGACCTCTAATCCATAAACATGATGACCTTAACCCCTACCCAGCCCTAACCTTACACATAAGTGGCCAAACTTTTGCCATTTTTAGTTTTTTGATTGCATTCACAGATTTTAGTGAGAACCTGAAATGGTCCCCACAACTTCAGAATGACAGGTCTTTATCACATTGTTGAGGAAATTTGGTCCCACAATGCATTATAAACCAAATCCACACACACAGTACTGTGCAAAATTTTAGGCAGTCAAAGAAAATGTTTAAAGCTATTCATCTTGGTTGTAATTGTACATTTTCCAGGAAAACACAAACACACACATATTTTAGCATTACAATATATACAGTAAGACCTCGGACATTCGCGATTGGGTGAATCCTGTTTTGGACCACATATTTGGCTGTCTGTTTTCTGCAAATTGGAATGATTGTATTTTATGGTTTAAACCTTTTGTCAGGACTATACCATACTTAGCTATGAGGAATGCATGTTTGCCAAGCTCAGGGGTTGAAAATATTATAATTATGGGATGTGTTTTGTATATATTTCTCCAGACGTTTTCCACCCTGTTAGGGACATATACATGGTAATCACAGAGTTTAAATAAAGTAAAAGAATACTGAATTTTTCTGGGATACAATGTGTCCCTTTTGCTATGATAAAAGTTTAATTCTTGTAGCATTAACAGTTTTAATTTTATGAAGAGGACAATGTCAGCATAATGGAATTTGTGCATTTTTGTCCCCATGTTGTTGTCTTGTATTAGGAATTTTAATAATTAGAAATAAAAGTATATATAGATGCATTATATGTACCTCATTTAACAAAACAATGTACAAATATACTAAACACTTACTATTGTGATTAGAATATTTTTTTAAATCATTGCCTAACAGGGTGGAATAGAATATAACAGGGTGGAACCGAGTCGGCCTCTTAACAAGTAGAT
>JAODUD010000095.1:33252326-33270042 GCA_026784285.1 Stomatorhinus walkeri
TGTATGTATGTATGTATGTATGTATGTATGTATGTATGTATGCATACCTTGGGGAATCTATGTTCAAAACAGTCTATAAATGGTTCCCAATACATGTTTCCCACGTCCAGGTGTAAATGCAGAACTCCCTTTTCTATGAATTGTGACTTTTTTCTGATGTGGATTCGTACTATGTATTTCAGCACTGAATACAGCTAACAAACATGAACGTAACATTAACTGATGAAAGAAGTCTCACTCACATTCATTCATTCAGTATGAACATGACGACTGAAAAACTGCAAACAGCAGCACATTTTGTGTCTGAGCCAGATTAAGTCCATGGGGACAGATTCTCCTCTTATACCATCAACAGGCACTTAATAAAAATAAGCGTCAAACATAATATCTATTGATGATGCGCAAACAAAAGCAGACAGCAGGTTTGAAAGCATACATGATGCAGTCCTGAACAAGTGGAGAAGCTTCACAGTCATAAAACTACAGTAGAGCAGTTCCTAGACTCCTAGTTTCTCTCATATTGGGACATATGTAGATTGATGGGCATAAATTAAGCCCATCAGTCACCTGTCATAATTAAAATCGGCCAATACCCCCCCCCCCCCCACCCACATGTTCAACCGAAAGTTACTACCTTGGGTAGACTGCTTTGCAAAAATTATTTTGTGGACAATTTACAATTTCTCTTTTTTAATTCATATCTTTAAAAAGCTGTTGTTTGGCAGCTATCATCAATCATGACCAATTTTAAGATAATCTGTATATTTGCATTGTAATGATTATGTTACATGTCCTTTTGCAACTAGCAATGCATGCACACTAAACATAAGCATCCCCTGATATTTTAGGAAGGATGCATGATGTGGTAGCGAAAAGTGTTTTTAAGAGTAGGCCTACTGTATATTTAGCGTATACTTCAATATGCCAGAAGGGTCTTGACTTTGATCAATGGATCAATGGCTATTTGATATTAAGTCTGACATATTGTTGAATGGAATTCTATCTTAACAAAATGTGTCGAGATATGAGACGAGAAATCACTGATCAGCATAAGAACTGTGAGTGAACCTGATGCAGAATTAAAGCCAATATAGAAAAAGCTTTTAGTCTTCAGAATTTTTACAGTGTTATTTCGCTGGGCTGGCAATAACAAGGTATTACTATATCATTCGGTGTCAACATTTTCTCAAATTTTCAATAGAACAAGCGAATAATTTTGCAAAGCAGGTTATCTGATAGACTGAGCCTGAGAGGTAGGCTACCTTAAATATTAATGTAAATAAAGTGGATGACAACCGCGCCTAAACGTGTAGTAGAGAAAAGCGACATACAGAATGAAAGTAAATGTTCAGTGGTAAGAAGTATTGAAAGGATTTCTGGTCGAGTAGCAAAAATTATGTTACAGTGAAGTAAGTGAGCAGTGCAATGAAAACAACATGTATGTCAATACTAACTGTCTAGAACCAAATTATGAACTATCCTAACAATTTATGAACCCAAATATGACAATTATAATTACGACCTTGAATAATTCCACTGTCTGAAAAAAGTCTACAAACTCAGATCTCATTGTATTGACCCAGAGGAGTAGTACTTTTCGAAGGCTCATATGATTATAATGAGAATTCTGATAATGCGAATGGACCTCACCAAAACGATATACGATCATACGGGAAAAAAAGTTTTAAACTTTGGATAATTAAGGGGCAATTTTATGGGTAATATAGATACCTTACGAATAAAAACCAAGTATTGTCAAAACTCACCTTAGCATTTTTAGATGAATATGGGTCATCAAAGAGTTCCCAAATTATGGGTTGATTCACGTTCCACCAACTCTCCTCTTTCTCCTGCATGCAAAGTCTCTTCAGATCCTCTCCTTCTTCGCCTCCTAACGCAGGGTCTTCTTCTTTGGGAGGTTCACCTTCTGGACCATCAAAACCTCCCCCCATTGCCTCCTCCGCATCCCTGTGTTGGGTATAGAGCGACCAGCAACATGTCTCAAAGTCCAGTTCGTCGATCCCCCAAAACGCCAATTCCTCTTCAAACATAGGACCGCATACATTGCTGGGACAGTGCAACTTTCCGGTCCGGTAATAGTTTAGGATGAAGGCAAATACCAACGGGTGGCGATCAAAGAAGAACTCGTCAGTTTGGGGGTCATAGTCGAAGTTACTAAAAGCATCCGGTTCGGTAAGCCAGTATAAACGTGTACCGGGTATTGTCTTTAGTGTACTGCGATAGGTTTCGTGGCGCACCCCCCCGCAGTTTATGACAATTCTCTCGATGTCTGAAGGGCAAGTCATGTCTGCACTGTAGCATACTTTGTTGGACAACTTGTTCCCACTCTTGTGCCCTTTGAAAGAGGAGACACACACCGAACTGAGCATAGAGGATCGAGGGGAGGGAAAAGAAGAGAGAGAGAAAGGATGGAGGAGGGAGGAGGAGGAGTCTGTGGAGAGAAAGGAATGGAAAATTATAAAAATAATACATTCTTTTTTAGATAACAGAGTAGTCTACCTATCCTTAATCAGTATTACGAACCTCTCCTGGACATGTATTTCCAATCAATGAAATTCAGGTTTATTTGGGCAAAAATATCACTGCAGTGATAGAGAGTAACTGTTCTTTCCTTTTATACTGAAAAACAAAAATGGGGATTAACAATACAATATTACTAAGATTTCTGTGTCTAAAAGAAAGTAACTTGATATACATCACTGAAAAAGACAACATTTTACATTAATAGCATTATTAGGTAGACAAAACCTTATCTGGCAGCTGAATGAGAAATTGGCCAATAAGGCATTGGGTTGAGTCAGCTTTGCACTGGATGTCATTGAGCACCAAGCCACCAAATTTTGCGTAAGAACTAGATATTTGTTTGAGATACTAAAGTACAATTCATCATCGCCTGGATAATTCTGTCATTCCTCTCCTCATGTCTCGAAATGGCTTGGCGCCCATGAGTTCCGCAATATGGGAAGTCGGAACCTTCAACTCCAGTCAATTTAGCACAAGTTTCATTATTGTTAGTGTTTATTGGGGTTCCTTCAGGACTGTATTAACCTTTCCGGAAAGGGTGTCTGTGTCAGACAGAGTGTGTCGCGCCCGCTGATCAGCTGCATGTATGTCATTTGTTTCTATTTTGTTTATATGTAGACAGATTCCGTCTTCAATATTTGCCAGCCAGTAGCTAGCGCTAATCCTTTAAGGTAACTTTAAATGCTGATAAAAGAGGTGAGTGACAAAGGGTGCAAGAGCAGCGCTTCGGGAGATGAAAAGAGAAATGATAGATGGCAGATGTTTAAAGTACAATAAAAAGGCAATAAAAGCATAGACAAAGATCATCAGAAATGCAGGCATTTGCAAGTGCAGTGGGGACCGTATTAATATATTGGTATATACTGTACATTCCTTCATTTTTCTTAGGTTCTCCCGAGCTCCTGTTTGGAAGCTTTTATGGCTTGTCATACATATGAATAGTGTCTCCTTCATCTTTTCTCTCTCTCTCCCTCTGAACTGGTTTGCAGTCTGCCCCTCTCTCACGTTCCGCATTAGGGAATCGCATTTCACTGAACGAATCAACTCTCACTCCTTCTCTCGTCCTGTTCTGCCGTTTCACTCATTATTGCCTGCCTCATTTTATCTCCTTCCACCTGTCTGTCTTGTCCGTGCGGCTGTCTTTCTCTTTATCCTTACATCGACGGGTCTTTGTCCTCATTTTCTTTATTTATAATTTGCCTCTGTGCCTTTACCCTTGAGTTTGTCTATGCGCCCTGTTTTTATGACTTCATCCTCATGCTTTATTTCCCCCCCCACAGTGTTATCAGCCCTCTTCTTCTGAACTTTGCTGTTCTTCTTCCTTCCCTTCCTGTGTCCCGTATGCGCTCCACTTTGTGTTTTTCAAAAGCCGCTTTGCTTCGGTGTATTTATATACACATATCTCCATTTCCTCATCCCCCTATCTCTCTTTCCATAAACCCCACCATCCTCTTTAACGTCTTTTTTCTTCTTTCATCCCTATGAAAAGGGTCTTGAGCAGCATTATACTCATTAAAGCATTGCAGCAGGACGTATTTGCTGTTTTGCAATGATCCATGAATTCCACGGTTTCACAATATATAAATATTATATCTGAAGAATGGCGACTAATGAACACTGACTAAGGTAAGGTACACAGCTTACAGAAAAAGAGGTTAAGTTATATGACTACATTGTTGTTGGTGCAATGTAGCATTGTCA
Source organism: Stomatorhinus walkeri (assembly GCA_026784285.1). Lineage (NCBI taxonomy): Eukaryota > Metazoa > Chordata > Actinopteri > Osteoglossiformes > Mormyridae > Stomatorhinus > Stomatorhinus walkeri. The sequence goes on from JAODUD010000095.1 coordinate 33,256,572, forward strand.
CTGAGATTAGGGACAGAATGATGAATTTTAACAATAGTTGTCATTTAATGTTTATTAAGTTGAGGATATATTTAAAAGCTAAAATAATGTCTTAAAATAAGTAGATTGCATTTCATAGGGACCTCTAGAAGTTAAAATAATCTAAGGAAGAGGAGAAAGAAGAAACTACTGGGCATAAACTGAGTTGAGTCTATAGTGATAGATATACGCAAAAAACGTACATATAATAATGAAAACAAGACCGCGAGGGAATTATATGCAGGGAAATGTTTTGAACATAGCTAAAACTGTATTTCTGTGCTCGTTACCTCTTAAAGTGTTAAATTGTGATGTACTACGGGTAACGTTTTAGGTCTAGTGGCAAAAATTGTTCCAATCATTCCAGTTACTCCAGCTACTTATTTAATCGTCCAGTGTATAATATTTATACCATTCTTTGATTATTTATAAACATTATCGCCATTATTCCTGTAATAATTTTTAAAGCTTAATGCCAAAAAATGCTAGACGTTTCCACAATTTTGGCCACCAGTGTAGCCGAAGATGCCCATTATAGGCAAGACACGCACAACCGACACCTATATTTAAAAATATTCGATATGAATTGTGTGACTCGTTAGTGAATAATCGTTTTAAGAATTTTACTCAAAACATTTAAATACGCCAATTGCTTAAGATTACATTACACGTATCGCTCCAACTCACTGACTTGTTTAACTTTTGAACAGTGAATTCGACGGAATCTTGCAGGAATGCTGGCAACACAGATTTTTTCAAAAAGAAATAATTCGTTTTGACAGGGTATGGTGGATAGTCATGTAAGCTATGTTCAGCTATGTTAGTTTCAGTATGGTGACTGGAAGCAGTGATGGTTCTAGACTGTATGGTGTCCTGGGTGAAAATCCCCCCACCCCCACTTCCCCGCCGACAAAAACTGTGGATTTATCTCTCACTCCCCAAAAATACCAATCGGCACTATAATTTTTATTAAAACATTTGGAACGATGCAAATAGATACGGTGGGTGACCTGATACCATTGACGTGACGTGCAAATGAGCACAACAAATTAACAACTGAGTTTTATTTTTTTTTCGTGCGGGCGCCCCTTGCCTTCACCGGTAAGATGAGGCCTTGGCTGGCTGCCCATGCGGCCCATACCAAAATCCGCCAGTTACTAGAAGAATTGAATATTGTACATTTCATATACAGTTAATGCAATGAGCTTCTATATAACTCTGTTTTCAATTAATGATTTACAGGACATGTTCAGTTACTGTTGTCATTACTATGACTGAATAATGGCAGAGAGGGGTAATAGAGGCAGTGGAAATAAAGGGCTACAGAGGCAAAGAGGGCTAGTTTAAGAAAGGTGAATGGAATTAGAGGGAGAAAGAGTGATCTATGAGGATTAATTTCATACTGGTTCAAACAAACGAACAGAACTGGAAACCTAAGGCAGACACGGGAAGATGACAACCGTTAGTGCTGAAACCAGCCAATGGCAATGGGGACAGACGGACAGAGGAAATGAGAGACTTTTTTAACATTAGGGAATTTAGGTAATTGTGAGGAAGGAAGTGGATGTGGAGAACGAAACATTAATACAGTGGATTAACCTAGAAATTGACCAGCATGATCTGATTAATGGGAAAAGGGTCAAGGAGGGGGAGAACATTTGCAAAATAGGGGGGATTTAGGTGTGGGACAAACCACTGCATATTTATATGACGGGGTGCAACTTTAAGGAAGAGAGTAACTCAAGTTGTGGTTTTGAATAAGGAGGAGCGAAAAGGGGGTGAGGCAGTGGGGGGGGGTACACAGCTGTGCAGGACCAGAGAGAGCTATGGGGCATGGCATTTCTGAGTGTATTGTACGCATGCTAAGCCTTTTTCATTTTCCTTTTTTTTTTGCCATTAAGCTGCCCCCCCCCCAAAAAAAAAACTCTCATGCACACACTACTGAAGAGACACCCACAGGAAAAACATAAGTACTGCAGTCTGCCCCAGTCCACAGAGCTGTGCAGCCTGTCTGTATCTTTGTGTCACAATGTCCACATTAACAGAGTTGCACATGCCAGGTAAATCACTGGCCGGCTGAATTAGCAACATTAGCCACCCGTCACTATAATGACCCACAACACTGACTAATGCAGCACATACACTGTATACTCCTTCTTTTCTCTAAATAGTATAATTTAGTCTTTAGAATTAAAAGGCTACAGGGTGTCCTTTTCCACTGTCCCCAATGTTAAACAGTACAAACTCAGATTGAATAAAGACAATAAACCATCTAATATGTTACAAGGGGTGGGGCACACTACAGTTACAAACTCGAATGACACAAAGTTATTAAAACTGTACTGAAAAGGGGCCCAGTTTTTCTAGATTTAATAATTCACCTTGTCCATCATGTGGAAATCCAGGGTAAATGCAAAGGAAGAGAGACGCCTATTAGACAATGACTTAAACTTTGAGTAATGACTAAATTTCTTCAGGTTGGGAATTGCTGTGGGGTAAACACAATGGTGTAGTTCTGGTTTGAGCGTAGGTAGGGACCAAATGAGCCCCCATCTCACTGTACCCCTAAACTCACAGACACAAATACACACTTTAAAATGGCTATTCATTAAATACCCAAAGATATTGAGAATTTAAAAAATAACTAGACAAAAGATCTGCCAAAAAACTGTTTACTCAAAAAAATAGGTTTTCAAAATACATATATTCTCCTGAGACACAAGGAAGAAAGTGTCCTTCAATTTTAGGTTTTTTGTCTTTGGAGGAAATAAGACATCTTACAGTTTAGTTTTTTTCAAATGTATTTTTATTTTTAATTTCACAGCATGTCCTCTTTAGTGTACAAGAGGAATAATTTCCTTACATCAGTGAAAAGATAGATGCAAAAACAAAACGTCCACTACAATGGACATAAATGAATAGGTGGGGTCTCAGGAGGATATTGTAAAAATGTACAACTACAAAATTATCAAAGTCATAAAATCCCGTGAAGCGAAGTGAATGTTAAATGTAGAAGAAAAGTAAGCTTGCTTGTCACCATACACTCAGCACACTGTGTGATCACAAAAGATTAACTACTGAAACTGTGGCAAGTGAATGAACTGCACCAAACGGAATCATCTAAAATTCTCATGTTGTGCGCTGATATTCATCAAATCAAACCATACTGGTGTTCACTCACTGCATGCTCCCAGTCACCACTGAGTGTCACAAACCTCGAGCAAACCTACACGTAGGGTACGTCTACATTTTTTAGTTTCCTTCCCTCTTCTCCATGAAATTTAAAGACAATGCACTAGTGAGACAGATGAGGAAGGACACTAAACACTATTGGCACGTACCTTTCATTTCGCACGCCAAATGTGTGCAGAAGGAAACATTTTGCATTTAATTCTACTCTGAAGATCTTAATGTGGAAAAGTTTGGAGCTAAAAATACTGTTAGGGACAGTTCAGTATTGCCACAATATTGATAAGGGCATGTTCATGCCTACCACCAATACCCAAATCTACGCTCTTGGCTGAACCGGGCATTAGCTGTGAATTGGAGACATAGCAGTTTTCAAGCTGCTGCTGCAGTTATACCAAACATTTCCTACATCCCGTCCAGAAGCTCAATAAGTCACGTCCACCTTCTCAACTGCCTCTGTTCAGGTGGCTCCCACCTAAGGAGGAAGATGGGCACACCAAATATTTGTTTATTTTTAACTTAACAGGCACTTTTATCCAAAACAATGTATGATTCAGCCGGTCCTTGCCTCTATATTTTACCTCGGCTACCACCTTTTTAATAAAAGCATTTAGCGATTTGTATATTTGTCTCTTATTTTTTAATACATTTCATCGTGGGGACCTCTCCTCCAGTCAGCAGTTTTAAGGTGGGGACCACCCTCTGCTAACAAATTTAATTGTGGGGGACACTGTGATGGCGTTCTGTATTTTTTCTGGGGGCTGAGCTATCAAAGGATCAAATCGTAGAATCGCCCATAGGTCAACCAGTCCCTGCAGAAATTGAGGTTTAGGGCTTCGGCCAAGGGTACAATGACGGGACCACTCTGCCAGCCACAGGATGTGAACTGATGACCATCTGATCATAAGCACAAGTACCAACCCACAGAGATACACACAGTTCCCAGTCACCTATAGCAGAAACACCTCATTTTTGGATGGGTCGACGAATGGCCTCCAGTATATCCAACAGTGCCCCTTTTAAATGGCTAAAGGGAGTTAGCTGTTCAATCAGAGCTCAAACAATCTGAAATCTGGGTGATCCAGGGGCACTGATTAGTATCACATTCAAAGACCCCCACCTTCCAGAATGCTGAGGCCAGACGAAACAACAGAGGCTTGAAGACACACAGTCCAGATGGATAAAAAGCTGAGAGCGAAGCACACTGAATATAATTATAAGGAGAGAAGCAATTCGAGTGGTATTATATCAGTGAGAAGCTTCAGGGACCTGCATAGCCTTTTCATATCTAGAGCTGACAGTATTCTTAGCTTTAACCCCTATACAGCTCACCGTCCTTCTTGGTCCTTTCATTAGAATCCTAATTAGCAAAACTGGCCATTATGGTTAATCACAACCTCTTTATAGTTCTCTATTAAATGTAGAGGGAATACAGAAAAAGGCAGAGATTTCGAGAGATATTATTTTGTGGTGGCAGGTAAGCGTCTGAGCTTAATGCCAGCCAGACAGGAATCAATGAGGGCTGCCCGCATACAGGAAACATAAGAGTATGACAATGAGAAAAGGAGTCCGATATGAGCGAAAGGGCAGACCGCATGCACAGGTAGAGCAAATCATTGGCAGAAATGCAGAGTCAGTCTAAACAAAGGGATACGAAGGCTGGCTGAAAAATCAGAGGGGTTAAAGAAATCTGTAGAGGAGGCCGATGTGAACCCAAGTTCTGTGCAATATCTGCACAAATATTAATGACAAGCACAGTATTTAGTTACAGGTGACATAATATAAGTTTAGAAAATATCAATAGCGTGTGTGTGTGTTAAGGTTGCCACCTTAGTTCTGTAAAATGTTTGACACGGACCAAAAATATTGCACATATAGACACCATTCCAAAGGTTTGTTTAGGTCTGTTTGATACGGAAATCGATAGGGACTTTCCGTGTCCTGGAATGAAATTCTTTTTTCCAGGACAGATGACCAAAATCTGGGATGGTGCCAGAAAATCCTGGACAGATGGCAACACTAGTATGTAGAGGTGGCTAATAAGCAGCTACCTAACATTTAACGTGCTGGATAAGTCATATTGTAATCTAGCCACACATATGAACATTAGAGACTGTGTGCAAATACATTTGATATAATTAATCAGGACTGAGCATGTATGCAACAGGGAATTAACATCCACTATTATCAAAGGAGAGAACTTTCGAGTCAGGACCATGTTATTGAGCATACTGAAGGAATCACACTTTTATTTTTAGCGTAATTTTTTCATTCCTACTACAGCAGAAACGGTCCGGCTCCCTTTCATTCGGCTTATTGCTGTCCACCGCAAACCCGGAACATTTCCACTATGATGTACCAATCCTTTTTCATGGATAGACTAGTGGGGATTTGAGTAAATTACAGTGCTGTAAGCATGACAGCCTACTGTGCAACATAATAGCGCAAAATATAGAATAACTTACATTTCTAAATGGTCTGCTAAATATATAAAATGACTTAAGTTATAGTATTGCAATTGTGTACACCTTTAAGTTTACAAATTAAGAATAACATTGTGTTGATTCTCTTTATTAGGGATAAGGATGAAAAGAGAATACAAGGACGCAGGCCACAAAATAAACGCATACAAACTAGAAGAATATAAAGTTATAGAAAAACGAAACAAATAATTTGAGGAGTGGCTTTGATGCACGTGTAGGATCCACATTTATTCCGACAGAGGGACACAACAGGTTTGTTTGACCACCTGTACACCAACGAGCCACTTCACAAAACACACACATACACCTATTGAATACTTACTTGCTTAGGGTCGAGCTCAGTTCGTGTACAATGTGTGTGTATGCCGGGACACGCACATCAGCACGCAAACGCTAACAAAAGGTTGCTTTTTCTGGTTTGTGCGATCGAAGGGACTATATTTTCCAGTATTTTCTTCGCTCTCTGCAGTACGCGTCTCTTTTCCGAGACGGCAGAAATAAAACCCAGTAAGATCTAATCAAGACGTTACAACAGTAACGGAGATTGCGACGTTATTAAAGCGCTACACAGCTTGTCTATAGTACCGGCAATAATAATTTTGCTTCTTTTTACTGTACCCACCGGCGGCTGTATCCCTCTATCTAAAATACTGCGAATCTTTATGAGAATAAAGTGCATCTTCCTTCTAATCACTGCACATGTTCATTCCTCTAAAAATAATTTCTTTGCCACCCTCAGATCAAACCAAAGTATCACTCTTTTTTCTGCCTTTCCACCGGGTGCACACGTTTCTGTTTGTATTCGCTCTCTCTCTTCTTATGAGAGCATCCCTTCTTCTTGATCTTCTTATTTATAGAGTCCAAATTAACGATACTCTGTATGACACTGAGACTATTTTGATAGTGTAGGTTGCAAAACTACACGCAACAAGCACACTCGTGTCTATGCACGAGACTGAAGCCCAAATTAGATGTTGATGAAATATCGCATACACAGCGCGTCTTTCTGTTCCCCTGTCGCCTTTAGATGTGTATTAAATGGGATTCCCGTGCGATCGGTTGCCAATGTAGTGCAGAGATTCTCTCTCTTTTGCTTTAAAGGTAAAGTTGTCACTTGCCGTATTCCCTCCTCCCCTATCCCCCACCTTGTGTCTGATTTATTTAAATTTTGCTAGATACTAACACGAATCATGTTTCCGTTCACATAAAAATTCGAATTGAGTCCTTTTATTTTTACAAGCACGTTTTCATAAAAAGAATGGTTACATCCTACTAATCCAATTATTTGCAACACCTTCTGCTTGCCCTCGTGTTAGTTTAATTTGAGACATCTTCGTGTTACAGGTCGGTTGTAAAAAAAAGTAGGATTTGTAATGATTTATTGACTGATCAAATTCGTCAGCTCATCCGTAACAACAGCCATCTAAGGATGTCGTCTGTTTTTCTGTGTTCTACACTTTGTGCGTTTCATTTTCATGCCAGTTTTAGTCAATTGATAGGTCAAAATTGTCATTTACCAAGTTCTCCTGTATGTCCAAAATATGTACGTCTTATGACTTGCCTTATACGAAATGATGTTCATCGCACATTGAAATTCTCGCCGTTTCATTACAACACACAGCGTCAGCTATCATGAGTTCCGTAAAGGCTAAAACATCTTTCTTAATATCAATGTGGTCATAGGAATATGTACCAATTGTTTATCATATGTTAATCCGTGCTACATTTTAATTTTGTTTATTGATGACTATAAGTAATAGGTATTAAGTAATACCTGTGGTATAGTTGTCATTTTGATGATAAAAATACTGGAAATTTCTGTTGTTTTCTTAATGGTAACGTGTTATTAATAAAAAAAACAAATATACTTCTATGCATCGATTATGCTTTTATGCTTGGTTGTTCAGTTATTGTGTAAATGATTTCCATTGTATTCTTGTGAATTTCGGTGCACAAGGTGCCTTTATGCTGTAAATTATTATTAGATAATCAGATGTGAATGTGCTTAAAGGTGATTGCAACCATTGTGGAAACTGGTGACATTTAAATATTAAAATGACAGCCGCAGGCTCATTGTGTTTATCTCAGTTGTGCCTGTTTTAATAGAAATGGGGCAGCATTTCCATCCATCCATCCATCCAACCATCCATCCATCCATATCTAATACAATTTAATCTAATCCGTCCTTGTCCACCTCAGAGTGTTTTTCCTGTGGGACTCCCAGTAAGGTCTGTCTCATACCCAACTCCAGTGGCTTTCACTTGATCGTGATTCAGCACAGCTGCAACTAACAGGGCCTCCATCCTCTGCAGCTGGAACTAATCTGTAAGCACACTGGGTACTCAGGTGGAATAATCACTATGAATACTTCATGATACACTATGAATCTTCACTATGAACCGTATTGAATATTCAGTATTGAAATTTGCAGTGATTTAAAAGAGGACAGGAAAGCTGTCACAATCTAACACTAGGAACACACACAAATAATACACAAATAAAACTTTAATTACTTTTCAAAAATTGCTTTTTAAAATCAATTTCAGTATTCCTCCTTCAACATTAAACCTCAGTGTTAAAGGTCTGTGAGCCTTGCATTGGTCTCTCTTATTTCCCTCCTGTCCCTCCCACACACACGGTCCCATCCTTTGGTCCTTTGGTCCTCCACCACCCCCACCCGACTCACCACTCAATGCTACCAGTGAGCTGAAGCACCACCCAGTGGCCACTCAGCTAGAGAGGCTGGCCAGCTGAACATCCCCCGTTACACCTTCTCCACATCAAACCGATTGTTCTCTTATTGTAAGGTACCTTTTGGCTCTGCAATGGTGTTCATCTGGAGGTCAGGGAGTATAAATAGCTGCAAGTCACACTTCCATAAGCAATAAGAATATCTAAACTATCAAAACATAAGTCCTCTGATCAATTCATGCATACATGCATAATACTGAAGGTAAAATCCATTATATCTGCTACAAACATCACAAACTGACAGAGGGCCAGAAATTCCTTTTGGAGACTGTCAAGAAGAAGCTATGCCCAAAGAAATATAACACAGGAAATTCTATTCTGGGGAAAAGTATATACTAATTTTAACCATGATAAAACCAGCAAACTACATAGAAATCACATTATGGCTATGTCACAGCAGGGCTTTGACAGCAATTAAAGTCCAGACAAAAGACTCCTGCTATCCTATTGTAAGATGGACAAACATTGACTTTTAATGAAGGAACATTGCTGATGTAGACTGCAGAACATATCAGTAATTAGGAGCATTTTATGCATGTTTAACTGCTGACACCCTGTCCCTAAAACCCATATTTGGCATATTCAAAATATCAGCTCTGAAGGAACTTTATCTATAAACAAGGCAGAAGTAAAACATGTTCTGATACTGGTGGCGTGGCAGCTCAGTGGGTGGCACTGTTGCCTCATGCCTCTGTGTGGGGTCTGCATGCCCTTCCTGCATCGTGTGGGTTTCCTCCAGGTGTCATCCTACAGTCCAGCAACATGAAGTTAGGCTAATTGGTGCCTCTCAATTGCCAATAAATTATAATTGTGTAAGTGTGCATGTGACCTGTGATGGAAAAAGGAGGCAATAGTCTTATCTTATGCCGTCTGCTGCCTGGGATTGGTCCCATATACCCTCCATTGCCTGAGATTGGCCCCATATGCCCTCAATTACTTGGGATTGGCCCCATATGCCCTTCGTTGCCTGGGATTGGCCCCATATGCCCTTCGTTGCCTGGTATTGGCCCCATATACCCTCCGTACCTTGGGATTGGCCCCATATACCCTTCTTTGCTTGGGATTGGCGCCACAAGCCCTTCGTTGCCTGGGATTGGCGCCACATGCCCTTCGTTGCCTGGGATTGGTGCCACATGCCCTTCATTGCCTGGGATTGGCGCCACATGCCCTTCGTTGCCTGGGTTTGGCCCCATTTGACCTCTGTTGCATGGGATTGGCCCCATTTGACCTCTGTTGCATGGGATTGGCCCCATATGACCTCTGTTGCATGGGATTGGCCCCATATGACCTCCGTTGCTTGGGATTGGCCCCATATGACCTCCGTTGCTTGGGATTGGCCCCATATGCCCTTCGTTGCCTGGGATTGGCCACATTTGACCTCCGTTGCTTGGGATTGGCCCCATATGCACTTCGTTGCCTGGGATTGGCCCCATATGCCCTTCGTTGCCTGGGATTGGCCCCATATGCCAATTGTTGCCTGGGATTGGCCCCATTTGACCTCCGTTGCATGGGATTGGCCCCATATGCCCTTCATTGCCTGGAATTGGCCCCATATGCCCTTCGTTGCCTGGGACTGGCCCCAAATGCCAATTGTTGCCTGGGATTGGCCCCATATGCCCTTCGTTGCCTGGTATTGGCCTCAAGTCCCCCCTCCATGACCCTGACCCAGATATGGAAGGACATTTGTCTGGGACAAGGTTGGGGGGAGCCTGGAGCACAACCCATGCAGCACTGGGCAAAAGGCAGGGAAAGCCCCTGGCTGAGGTGCCAGTAAGTTTGGTAAGATCTACATGCAGACACACACATTCATGGCCTAGGGATGCCAGCTCACCCAAGCACATATTTTTGGACTGGAGAAGTGAAGAGGAGCAGCCAAAGGAAACCCGTGCAGGGAAACGCGCCAAGAGGACACCGAACCCCAGCCCTGCTGGCGCGAGAGCACTGTGCCACCTTCAGTCTATTTATATATAACTTAATATAACTTAATATGTATATAAATCTATAAATAAAAATATATTTACTTTCATCCAATGATCGAGCCCCTGCTGCTGCCCACAACCTGAGCAAAGAAAACACAGCTCTGGTCACTTAACCAAGGTGACCTAAATCGACGTTTTACTTCACTGTAATGCTAAAGTGGCTTAATTTGCCTGGACTGTGCGGAAGAGTAAATAACATCAATACTTCAAGAAGCAGGGGCAGGAAGGAGCAGAGAAATTAGGTATTAACAACTGACCAGAATGACAATGCATTTCAACATTTCCCAGGTGATAAAATCCCCTGTTCATGTTCCCTGAATAACCCACATCAACACGCAGGAAACAAGGGTACGAGACGACAGCAACACCAAAGATATTTAAAGATAATTTTTAAAATATTTTACGTTTATTTTCTTTTTTTATATAAATGAATTTAAATAGATACATACATACGTACAGTTACGGTAACCGACACGCCTCTTGAGGCTCCGATTTGGTTTATTCATTAATGTCAATCACTGAGGTACACAGTGCATTTGAGAGTACTCTGGATACACATAGATCAATGGTCCAATAAAATATTTTTTAAAAATAATAATTAAAAGCACTTTACATTAAAAGTCACTAATGCAGGAATGAGGTGATTCACACTCGGCTGACGATGCATCTATTCTGTTTGGAGCAGCACACTGAAGAGTATTCTGAGGTTTCATACGAGTTTTTCTACACAGCATTCGCTATCACGCAGCTCAGCTGATTGATTATACATAACTGTTAGCTAGATCTAAAAGGGAATTTCAATTTTCCACTTGATTTTCTGTCAGACCTCGGCTCCATGTGACTGATGGAGTTGACCAGCTCATGGTATACAGGACTAAACTATCCCCGAGACTCCAAGGACCTGTAAGTAGAGAAACAGGACATCATAAATGACATCTGTCAATACATTTCCTTAATAATGTGAAGGAAACTGGTATATCAAAAAGGCAAAGCAATGACTGACATTTTGTTAATGACCTCGGCTTGCACTGTCAGTGTTGGTGTCAGCAGCACACTGGCAGTTTAGCAAAACAGACTTGGACGCATCACACTGCAGTTAACACCGGTCCCTCAAACTGCTCAGAAAACAGGTAGAATGACGTGATCTTTTCTGTGTAACTGCAGGAATTCGCCTTGCTCCTCACCTAAACACTGATCAGCATGTCATCTCAAATCCCAAGAAAACACCGTTTGAATCTGAAGCTCTATCTGAAGTCTCCATCTATCTGCTTATTGTGACTATCACAGTATGATTAAAATGTTCTGAAAATGTTCCAAAAGTACTGATATTTTCACCAAGTTTTATATTGAAAACAAGAAATATAATTAGCGGCACTACACACTTTTTGTTTGCGTAAACATTCAAACAATAACATAGTCAATACCCATGCAAACACATGAAAGCCATATAATCTCATAAGACTTCAACTATTTTCTGAAGACAAATACAGATAATGCCATTACATTGTAGTTACACTGGAAACTCCATGAAGGAGGAAACTGATCTAAACTCTTCTGTTTCAAAAATATATAAATACAATCATTATTGGGTTATAATTAAAATTTACTTAAAACTAGTTACAACTGAATTCCTAATATCAGAAATTGGCATTTTAACTAGTTTAAATTCCAACTCCTATTGAAATAATGAGAAAATGAGAAAAAAACATGAATCATTTGAATCTCACTAGCTGAAAATCATGAGAACTGACTTCATGATATCCTCTAGAAATTCATTAAAGATTAAACAGCTTGCCATACACCACTGACGTGTAGTGCTCATACAACAGGAGGTAACACTGAAAGCTTGAGTTTACATTATTGACAAACTGTTAGCAAGTTTGACAGACAAACCATGACATTCCTAAGTTTCAACATCATGTATTGAACTAAAAGTTAACTTACCTGCATTCAGTATAAAGTAGTGGATGGTGGTCACAAAGATTAAAAATTAAAATACGACCACACTTAGTCTTCTTAAAAGGCTGAAACTGCCTTCTGTCATGTTTTTACTGGCACAAAACAAACCCACTTTGCATGCAGTGCCGGCGTGTTTGGGTCTGGGAGACAGGTGCTACCTTTGAATCTGAAGAACTTGTTCAAAGCCCAGTAATCAACCATGGGTTTAATGATAATAAAAATTTGACATGGTGATACTAAGCGTCAGGAATTTTACTGTGAAACCAGTAACCATTTCATCCCTAGTATCAAGTAAAGATCAATCTGAAGGCCAGATTAAATAGTAAAATAAAAGCATGTCGTGAGCTGTATGAAACTGTCTCATGGGCCGGATGTGGCTTACAGGCTGGTAGATTGAGACCCCTGGTTTAAATCGATTACACTGGATGACTTGGGATCATTGAGGGCTTGTGTTTCTCCCCTTAAATAGAAAAGACTCCTTATATAATGCACTAGGCATCTAACAAAAGCTTTCGACATGGGTTTAAAACTGACAACAGTTAAAAACCTTATTAACATACACAGCCTGGTAATCAATACATATCATGCTTAAGTTCCCACAGTGCTAAAATTATGCATGGAACTGAAAACAGGGACTACTATTAAATTTAATGGCAATACTCGTGCCACTAAAATAAATTTATTAAGGTACAATGCAATTTCCTGCATAAGGCAATTAAATGTAGCCTTTAGAAGCACTGTGTGAGACTGAACTAGATAAGGAATATGAAATGGACGGATGGATGGATGGATGCATACACGCTGCTCCAAAACTCCCAGACTCCATAACAGCAGGTACTTTTGTTCAGTACAACTTTGGAGAATTGCCTAATAAAAAAAATAATTGAGCACAAAAAGCATTTCATTCCAAAAAATACTGTTATTATAAAAAACATAAGCAAATCAGCCATCCCTAGCTAATGATAAAGAGCCAGTGAGCACCATTAACAAAAAAGTACTAAAAGGCAATACTTAATTTAACTGAAGAAATGAGAAGGCTTCTTAAAAAAATATATACACGCAAATCACACTGCTGTCACAGGATGTTACTCT
>JAODUD010000096.1:7879-18556 GCA_026784285.1 Stomatorhinus walkeri
TGGGGCGTTTATGGGGCGGGGCATCGTTAACTGCGTCATCGCGGGGGATCACATTCCGTGCACGGATCGTGCATTGTGCCACGGACCCGTCACGCTCCAGGCGGCTATTTGAGGTGGCTCCCTCTGTAATTGTCAATGAAAGTCTTTGACGCTTACAAAATGCTTCTAATTATGCTTACCATATTATACCATAGAAACATCTGACAAAATGAAGCAGCAAACATTGTGAAAACCAATACTTGTGTCATTCTCAAAACTTATGGCTATGACTGCACATCATTGATCTCATGTCACCATGTGGGTTGGAGTGGGCACCCTGATTCTAGATTGTGGCCACTCAGAAGTACGAGATGGAGAGGGGGATGGGGCTCCACGGAAAGCCAGAGATAGAGTATTTGAATCTAACAAATAGTAATACTTTGTACAGTACTAATACAAGTAGTAAAATCAGTCACGCTACAAAATGTTACAAAATGAACCCCAAGTTACTCATAATACTATAAATACATAGCTCCCTAGAAATAGTTGCATTTTTTATGATTTGTGCAAAATTCTTAAGAGTATTATGAAGCGAGTCTACATGCCACCAAGATGAATTTGTTTTGTTTTGAGTCTTGGTTGACAATTTTGGGAGATAAATGATGTGGCATGGTGGTGCAGTGGTTAGCACTGTTGCCTCGCACCTCTGGGACCTGGGTTCCATGTGTGTGGAGTTTGCATGTTCTCCCTGTGCCGTTGTGGGGTTTCCTCCGGGTACTCTGGTTTCCCCCCACAGTCCAAAGACATGCTGAGGCTGATTGGAGCTGCTAAATTACCCGTAGGTGTGAATGGTGTGTGAGTGTGCCCTGCGATGGGTTGGCCCCCTGTCCAGGGTTGTTGCCTGCCTCGTGCCCGTTGCTTCTGGGTAGGCTCCGGACCCCCCGCGACCCAGTAGGATAAGCGGGTATTGAAAATGGATGGATGATGTTCAACTGCCAAATTAGCACAAATCGATAATAAAAGGTCCAAGTCATCAGGTACCCAGTTTATAAAAAAAGAGGAATGTTGAGAAATGCACAAAAAATTAAGGTATGCAGTTGTTTTATTTCTTTGAGTATATTATAATGTATGTAATAAAATAAGCTTGCCTAACACTGGTATATTTATTAGTTTTGATCTTCATGAATGTTATTTTGTATATGTATGTATTTTTATATTTACATAGTTTAAATTTTATCATTATTTATTAGTGTCATTCCAAATGTGGTAATAACATGATAGCACTGAATAGTGCTTTTTTTGTTGCCTGGAGGGTTCAAGGGAAGGGTTTGCCCAGGATGCCATACACGTTAGAACCATCACTGAGAACACAGGCCAGCATTGTTAGGTTTTATACAATACATTAAAAGTTCCTTCCTCTGTAATCTCACAGAGCAGAATAAATTCAGTCATTCAAAGTAACTGCATTTAACATTAAACAAACCTTTCATCTTTTCAACAGAGTCAAAAGAGTAATAGGCAATTTTGCTACCTATCATTGCACTAAAGAATTCTCTAAGCAGATGGATTGCAGCAGTTAGCTGATCACTGCAGGTCTTAGTCAGTACAGGGACCTTTCTGTGTCATTGTCACCAAGCTCACCAGCCCTTCCTTCACCATCTACCATGTCTTCATCTTCATCCCCTGAAGGTACCAGGCTGCTCCGGGTCAACAGGCGGGGAAGCTTCAGAGTGGGCTCCTCATCCTCATCCTCTTCCCCTTTTGGATAGAAGCGAAGTGCCTTCTCCACAAACTCTTCTGCTGCATCCAGGTAGATTAAACGATCCTGAGAGGGGAATAGATAGTGGGGGAGGGTGAAGTAAACAAGAATGAGGGATACTGCAAAGATTGTGGATTAAGACCATGTATATGATTAACTGAGCCAGGCATGGACAATGATATCAAATTTGCTGAAGTTTACTATGGAGATTAAGATTTGTTTTTCTAGTTATGAGAGCTCAATAGATAAATGAACACAGGCTAAATATCCATGCAGCATGAAACCATTGGCCTATATCAGGAAGTCAGATTCCTTGCTTAGCTGGATGAATTTGAGGACAGGTAGGGGTAACTCTGGCTTTTCGATATGACAATGCTGGTTCTCTTCTTAGCGGGACATTTCACCACAGTAGCTCATGCTACAGAGCAAAATTAAGTTTCAGGATAACAATTCACAAAACGCTGACCATTCAAAAGGAATTAGGTACAGTATATCACCTGATGTAACAATCGGGCTTTCCCAAACTCTCAAAATGGCTTGTCAATGAGAATCCTGTGACTGTGGTAAAATTAGCTGTATATTTTATACACAGCTATTCCAGATTACATTATGGGTGAATTTTAGGTAATATCTGAATTTTCGTGCGTGCACTTCATGTTCAATAGCTTTTGGTTTCATGCACTGGTGGTGAATGGACAAAATGCAATTATGAATAAATATGCGTAAAAATACATAATCTGAAATTCAAGTGTTGTGCGTTCTCCCTACATAGTCTATGGTGAACAGATAATCCATGTCAAGAAGGACACTTTGAACTAGGACAAAATTTGTAAACTACTATTTCAGTTGGAGCTAGATTTCAGATGGACCTAGATTTCACTTAAGCACCAAGTTCTTGCAGTGTGCAGATTGGTCAGTCTCCTATAATTATGCATGTGTTACTAAAGTTAATGTGAGACAGTTAAAGTCTTTTAATCAAGAAAATAATCCAGTCAATGCACAAGAAGAACCGAACAATTTTGCCAATCACAGGAGCCTTTCAGTGTTAAAGTAGTTTATAAAACCTGAAATAGCTCAAAGTCTCCTCTCTGACATGGATTCTCTGGTCACCTTACCACAGTGGAAACTGCTTGTAGTGATCATGGTTATAGTGATCAACTGCTTATATGATTCAAAAACACTTGGGACAGCATCATTCCTGTACAAATACAGTTTAATTTGTTGCTAGTATTGAAGTGGTCTACTTACAGTGTTCATTTTGGGTCTTTTTACACATTACAATATATGGAGACTACGGTCATTTGTTTTTTTGTTTTGTTTTTTTACTTTATTTTGCGGTTACACGTCTGCTTCTGGCTAATTACTTGAGACTAATGCTGCATGCACAGAAAACACAACGGGATAAAAGAAAGTAATTTTCTCTCTGTGACAAATATAGACTCATCAATGCTTATGATAAACTGCCAAAAACAAACCATCAAAATGCAGCAGCAAAACTGCAATAAGCTGTATCTTATGTACAGTACTGTACTGAATTTGAATTATACACAATTCAGTCATTTGGTTTATACAGTACTTAAATTTAAAAGGCATTGCAAACAGCTCCACTATACTTTGAAAGAGTCAATAAAATTCAGTAAATAGCAATTCTGTCGATTTTATTATCTTATATTCATGTAATAAACACTTGTCAGATGTAATCTGCCTGAGAAATAAAGAAAAAAAATTGCTTATAAATAGCATCTGTTTATAGTGATGAATTTCACCCAGACAGATGTGATCACTATAAGTAGTTTCCACTGTACGTCAACACCTTCGTCATCTTCCCATCCATGTACCATGTACCCGTGCTGTGTGTGTGTGTGTGTGTGTGTGTGTGATGGATAACAGAAAATGTAATGGGTTTTGAAGGGTGAAAAGTTTAATACTGAATACTAAAAATAGGATTAATAATATGAATAAAAAGACAAATAATAATATTAAGTATTTTGTTGAACCAGTCTTGTCATATAGGACCCCTGTCCATCTGTGATTTGTATATTGGTATAATCCTGACTGTCCCTCAGTGATTCATATTTTTTATATTTATTGAGCAGATGGATTTTTCCAAAGAGATATACATTTGAGAAAGTAGGGTCAGCCAGTTCCTGAAGCAGTTGGGGTTAAGGGCCTTGTTCAATGGCTCAATGGTAAAAACACTCTTCTGACCGTAGGATTTGAACAGTGACCTTCCAGTTATGTACACAGTTTCTTAACTCACAAGGTTACACACACCACCCCATTTGCCCAAAGTAACTTGATCTTTCTGTCCGTCAATGAGCTATACCTTTCTCACTTCTCTGTCTATCAGTGACTTTTATTGTGTAACCCTGTCCCTCACCAGGATAAACATATATCTCTCAGGCGGCGGCTCCTTGCTGTCAAAGATCGCTGTCTCAGAGTGCAGTGTTTGCAGCAGGGCACGGGCCACAGGGGCATTGCGCATCCGGTCATATGATGCACTGGCTGACACTGTCAGCAGAGATTCTGCCTCTGCCATAAACCCTGGGGACAAGAAGCAGCAGGGAAGAAGATCACTGTCACGCGACCTACGAATTTCACCCTCTTATTCATTAATCCATGCATGCTATTATGTATTATGTATTATTATTGTCACGTCCAGGCTAGGTGTCGGCGGCGAGAGGCAGGCAGACTGACGAGCAAGCAGGAGTTCGGGGTAAATACAGGGTTTATTGGGAGAAACAAAGGACACCCACCGTGACTACGCACATGACACTTCACGTAACACCAAAACTCTGGGGAGACGGACTCAGACGTGGACTAAATACACAGCACAGGCAAGAACTGATAAACAACAGGTGAGTACAATCAGGCACAAATAGACAACAGGTGGTTTCCATCAGGATCGGACACGAGGTAATGAGGGGGGCGTGGCACACAAGAGGCTTGTACGGGCGGAACATGACAAATATTATGTATCTATACCTTACACAGACATCATTTGTTAACTTTGTAAAAAATGTTCAGTTATACCGCATATATAATCCTTTACTTAAACATTAAATAATCATTTACAACACCACGAGACATTTAGAAGCCAGTAGTTAATGATGAAACAAATCATTTACATATTCTGAATAAGACATTTATAAGCATGTATTTGAGTTAAGTAATCATTTGCAAAACCTTAATAAATATTCATGAATGATTAAAAGAGGAAATGATTATAAACAAACCATCGATAAATTATTACTAGCCCAGTAGTTAATGATGAACAAATCATTTACAAATTCTTAAGACATTTACAAGCAATAAGCATGTAGTTAAGGGTTGCCTAATATTTTGCAAGACCTTAAACATTTGAAATGATTACAAAAGGAAATGATCATAAACAAATCATGGTAACAATTTATGCTTTCACCTATAATGCATCATAGATACCTTCATAATGTCATGCTATTTTCCTGCTAATAAAGCAGTCAAAAAGTTAGTTAATGCTAGTGCTTAAGGTTAACTTAATCAGCTATGTAACCTGGTAATTTATTGATAGTTTATTATGCGTATGAGCAGTACAGCTGCAGCTTTTGGTAGCAGTGAGACATAAAAATATAAATTTACGAATGAGAGCAGGCCGTTTGGCCCATCAAGCTCATTTGGGGAGAAATCAACTAATAGCTCAGAGCTGTTAAAATCTTTTCTAGCCCAAGGTTTTAGCTTGCACTACACAAACAGGAAGACTATTCCATACTCTACACGCTGTGTAAAGAAGTGCTTTCTCAAATCCATTTAAAAATGTTTTCCCACTAATTTCCACCTATTGCCACAAGTTCTAGTATTTAAACTAATATTGAATGAGCCTTTTGGCTTAACAGCTTCCAAACCTGTTAAAATCTTATATACCTGGATCATGTCCCCACCTTAGTCTCATTTGCTCGAGGCTGATCAGATTCAGTTAAGCTAATCTCTCCTCAATAGACATTCCTCTAAGACTAGGAATCATTCTTGCAGCCCTACGTTGAACCCTTTCCAAGGCAACAATGTCCATCTTAAGGTATGGTGACCAAACCTGCACACAATATTCTGGGTGGGGCCTTAGCAAGGAATTGTATAATTGTATAATCTTAGAATCACCTCCCTTGACTTAAACTACACATACCTAGAGATGTAATCCAATATTGTATTGGCCTTTTTAATTGCTTCCCCATGCTGATGAGAGAGGGATATGGAAGCATCAACATACACACCAAGGTCTTTCTCAGCATAACTACCATCTACAACCAGCTACCTTTATTTCAGTGGAACCCATAAAATATCTGTACTTTATATTTCTGCTACCTGGATTACCTGGATTTATCTACTTTAAATTTCATCTGCCAGGTTTTAGCCCAGTCACTAATTAAATCAAGATCTCGTTGTATCCTCTGTGCTACTAGTTCAGGATCTGCTACAATACCCACCTTGGTGTTGTCAAATTTAACCAGTTTACTGTATGCATTGGTGTCAATATCATTAAGGTAAATTGGACCAATAAGGGGTCATAAAATTTAACCTTGCGGTACCCTTCTATGAACACATGCTCACCGTGACATTACCCCTCTAATAACTACCCACTGCTTCCTGTCTGTTAACCAGTTTTCAATTGAAGCTGCTACTGTTCCTAAAATCCCTGCAGCTTTGAGCTTAATTTCAATTTTAACTCAATTTGTGGGGGACAATATCAAAGGCCTTCTGGAAATCTAAGTAGATAACATCATACGCATTTTTGTGATCTTTCTCTTGTAGCTTCCTCAAAGAACTGAAATAGATTAGTTAAATAGGATCTACCTCTCCTAAATCCATGTTGGCTATACCATAGTGGCACCCAGGGAGATGGGGGTTAAGGACTTTGCTTATAGACCTGCAGATGTGCTGAGGCTGGGTTTGGACCAGCGACCTTGTAATTACAGGCACCCAGGCTTAGCTGATTGAGCCACACACTGCCCTTTATGCTGTCATAGTACATTATAATGGTTGGTATAAGAATTAGTAAGTAATTATGGTCTTGTGACAGTCATAAGGAATTACAGTGTTGTTTATAATGCTTCCTAATTTCCAATGAAGCTCTCATCTATAATTCACTATAGATACATTCATAATGCATTATAATGATCTGTAATAAATTATAAGAATTAAGGATGCTTTGCACTGTATTTTGAAGGTAACAATACTCCATTATCAATGAGAGCTTCATAAAGCATTCATAATACTTTAACATGGGGATGTTTCATAAAGTCTTACAGACATGACATTCATGGAAAATGTTACCCAAATCATTACTTGTCAGTACTTAATCATTACTACATGATTACAAATGATTAAAACTAAATTATTTGTTCATCATTAACTACAGGTTTAATAATAATTTAGGAATTACTTGTTTATGATCATTTACCCTTTTAATCATTTATAAATGTTTATTAAGATTTTGCAAATTTATTAGCTAACATGCTTATAAATGTCTTATTAAGAAATTGTAAATGATTTTTTCATCAATAACTACAAGCTTCTAAATGTCTTAATGATGTTTTGTAAATGTTTAGTTAGTGTTTAACTAAAAGCTTTATATATGTGGTATAACTGAAAATTATTATAAAATGTTACCCATAATTCTTCTCCTCGACTTAATTCTGCAACAATAAAAATGTTTTGGTGAAACTTAAACCCCCTGCACTATAATACCTCTACAAAATACAATTTATGAAAAACCCTAATCTTAATCTGGCTGACTAGTGATTTAAGAATTGCATGTGCATAACATAGCATGTTGATATTAATATCATACATCGTACAGCCCTATATTATACTGCAGCATTTTTCAAATTCAATACAAAATCCCCTGCTTTGTATTGTGAAGACATTGTCTGTCTGTCAGTGACCTTTATAGCGTAACCCTGTCCCTCACCAGGATAAACACATAGGAATATGCCTGCTGTCAGAGATGTCTCAGAGTGCAGTGTTTGCAGCAGGGCATGGGCCACAGGGGCATTGCGCATCCGGTCAGATGATGACAAAAACCATGCAAAACCAACACCTTGAAGTACCGTACTTTTGGTACTTTCTTGAAGTACCAAAAGTAAAGTGCCTGGTGCAGTGGAAATCTACCCTTAGTTTTCTGGAAAACTTTTCACACATCAGCTCTATATAATAATAATGGTCCTAATAATGGAACTTCACTGTGGGCTGTAGGGATCTGCTGGGCTTGTTCCGTAATGTGAGTATAGAATGAATTTGACTTCTCAGGGTGGAGTTCTTATAGATCTTACAACATTTGCTGCCATTCAAGAACATAAGAAATTTACAAATGAGAGGAGGCCATTCGGCCCATCAGGCTCATTTGGGGAATTCAATTTGGTTTAAATTCAAGTTGATGTTCAGTGATCACATCCATTTTGATGAGCTTGTGTGGCATAGCACTTTGCAGCTGAACTTGCTCCCAGACGTTATGGAATTTTTATACTATATCACATGTATGGTGTCATGATCCACCCATCTGAGCCTCATGTGCGCCACGCCCCCCCTCGTTACCTCGTGTCAGTCCCTGATTGTAACCACCTGTTGTCAATCTGTGCCTACCTTCCTGCATGTATTTAGTCGGTGTCTGTGTAAGTAGCTTATTGGCTGAAGCAACTGGAGGTCCAGGAGGACCCCATGGCCCTAACGATGGTCAGCAAAAGTGGGGACCTACTGAGCCAGGCTCCCCCACTCGGGTGTTGCCTATATGTTGTTTAAAAATAATTATTTTCTGTTCTGAGTGGCAATGTTGCCGTTGCTCATATTTCTTTATGATTTAAGGATTTATGATTTATTTCTTTTAGGTTTAAGGAACATGCATAGGTTAGGCATGCAGATTATTTGTCCCTATTTTAAATTGTAGTGATTTGACTGGAGCGGGAGGGGGGTTGAGTGGATTGGCTTAGTGCGAATTAGAGTGGAGGAGCCAACAACCTCATGAGCAAGGACAGAAATTCTCACTGCTCCATTCCACTCACATGCTCTATGCACTAGTATAAAACTAAAAAAAACACTTGGCATTGCACTTTGGACAGGTGGAAAATAGAGTGCCAAGAGTAGTTGGGACCAAGCCATGACTGAGTGTAAAGAAACTTGAGTTGTTGGAGGAGCTTTGTACACACCTCATTTCAGTGGCGGAACTCTCTGAGGTGTGCAAACCGGGGAGTGGCCAGAGCTCTGAAGGTGGGTACACCTACTTTTGGTCTAATGGCTGCCATACTCAGGGAGGACCTGTTGTTGTGGCAGATCGGCTCCTCCCGATGGTGTCTGATGTCACTCCTTTCAACAGGCATATTTTGAAACTCAAATTAAGGCTCAAGGTGTCTTATCTGTTGTATCAGTGTATGCTCTTACCTTGGTGAGTGATGTCTCAGTGAGGGAGGCATTTTATTCGCAACTTTGCTTGGTGTTTCATGAGTGCCAGTGAGGTGCCACCAATGCGAACATTGGCCCTAACTGAGCTGACTATGAGGATTGTTTCAGTCCGCATAGGTCTACTGACCATGGTGAAAGTGGCTCCACATTCGTTGACTTTGCAAAAGTTTAGGGGCTGGGGATTGCTGGAACCTGGTTCCAGCACTGTAAGCCATATCATTGGTACTGGTAGTATTGATCAATCACTTCCTTGTGGGCAGACACTAAAGGCTTGTACAGAATTGCTATATGAATGAGCTGACTGAAAAACAGTGTGTCAATACAAGCAAATAAAAATAGCCAAACATTTTTTTTGACAGAGGTGATTGCAGACAATTAGGTTACAACTTCTAACTAGTGTGTTGGGGGCCGTTCCCAGCTGCGGATATTAGCTGTCAAACCTGGCTAAACTTGTAAAACGCATAAATCAGCCTAAAACTTGATGACTAAGTTTTTTTATTGTTAGAAAATAGCGCCTTTGTTTAAAATAACATGTTAACAAAACACAAGTAATGTTTTTTTACAATGTAAAACTGCCAGACCCTCTTTCATAACAGCACCGTTAAAATCACACTGCTGTATTATTCCTTAAAACGCATTTAATACAGTACATTACTAAACACATGTAATGTATTTTTATTCTTTTAAAGACTAATGAAGCGGTTTTGCTGGAATATGTTTTACTACCTTACATGGTATGGCTACTGGCTGCCATGTTGTATCCTTGAAGCGCCAGTTGTTTCCCCACGCGGCTCCCCTTTACACAGCATGCGAAAGATAGATTATTATCAAATTAGGGTCGAACAATAAGACATCTGAGCTTTTTCACACAATGTCTGACTTCAAAAGGTATGCTAATTTCCATCATGCAGCAACACCCCCATTACAATTCTAGTTGATCAGCTAGTTCCAATGTTTTACCTGAAAAGATCTCGGTATTACTTTACGAAAGATTCTCTATCATCATAAGTAAATCATCTAAAATGATTATACCTCTAGCGTGTATGACAACATGCTTGGTTACTGAATAACCCTACTGTTCAACTCGTATGGCATCATTTGTACCCGCAAAAGTATTAACTCTGGCCACCGTATTTTAGAATGTTTGTATCCCCCCACCCTGTAAATTCGATTATTCCATTATGGGCTATACTATCAGAATGAAAACGTTGTCTTATTCCTGTATTGTTGAATCTGGGGCTCCGTGCTACATTGACAACAATATTAGCAACATTGTTTTTTCAGGGGCCGGTTGTAGGCAACAGATGGTCTTATCCAGGGGCGGACTGGCCATTGGGAGCACCGGGACATTTCCCGGTGGCCTGATGGTCGTTCTGGCCTGCCGGCTGCCGCTGTGCAGACGGTCAGCCTGGCATGTGACAGGCTGGTGTGCAACTGCGAATTAATTGACGGATCTCTCAATCTACGAATCAGGCAATGGCGGAGGGAAAATTACACTCCCACATGACCCAACG
>JAODUD010000096.1:59612-71896 GCA_026784285.1 Stomatorhinus walkeri
GTAGTCCAACTCCTCCAGGATGGCGCATCAATAGGTGCCATTGCCAGAAGGTTTGCTGTGTCTCCCAGCACGGTCTCGAGGGCATGGAGGATATTCCAGGATACAGGCAGTTACTCTAGGAGAGCTGTACGGGGCTGTAGAAGGTCTTTAACCCATCAGCAGGACCAGTATCTGCTCCTTTGTGCAAGGAGGAACAGGATGAGCACTGCCAGAGCCCTACAAAATGACCTCCAGCAGGCCACCAGTGTGAATGTCTCTGATCAAATAATCAGAAACAGACTTCATGAGGGTGGCCTTAGGGCTCGATGTCCTCTAGTGGGCCCTGTGCTCACTGCCCGGCACCGTGGAGTTCGACTGGCATTTGCCATAGAATACCAGAATTGGCAGGTCTGCCACTGGCACCCTGTGCTTTTTACAGATAAGAGCAGGTTCACCCTGAGCACATGTGACAGGAGTGAAAGAGTCTGGAGAAGCTGCAGAGAATGTTATGCTGCCTGTAACATTGTTCAGAATGACCGGTTTGGTGGGTCAGTGATGGTCTGGAGAGCCATATCCATGTAGTGACACACAGACTTCTACAGACAACAGCACCTTGACTGTCATTAGGTATCGGGATAGAATCCTTGGACCCATTGTCAGACCCCATGCTGCTGCAGTCCTGGGTTCCTCCAGGTGCACAACAATGCCCGGCCTCATGTGGTGAGAGTATGCAGGCAGTTCATGGTGGATGAAGGAATTGATACCATTGACCGGCCCCCACGCTCACCTGACCTTCATCCAATAGAACACCTCTGGGACATTATATTTCGATCCATCTGAGGCTGCCAGGTTGCACCTTAGACTGTCGAGGACCTCAGTGATGCCCTGGTCCAGATCTGGGAGGAGATCCCCCCCAGGACACAATCGTCCCATTAGGAGCAGCCCCGACATTGTGAGGCATGCAAACAAGCACGTGGGGGCCATAGAATCTACAGAGTACATTTTTGAGTTGCTGCAATGAAATTCTGGGAAAAATGGACTAGCTGCCACATCATTTTTCACTTTGATGTTTTGGGTGTCTTTGAATTCATCCCTCTGTAGGTTTATACTTTTCATTTCCATCAAACAATGTAGCATCCTTTCGTTCCTAACACATCACCCATATCAGTATAGATATCCAGCATGATTTTTTCCCATTGAAATCTGATGTGTTTCCAAAGTGTTCCTTTAATTTTGTTGAGCAGTGTATAAAATGAGGATAATGGAAAATCTGGCTGGTTTTTAGCAGTGTACTCTCTTCAGTCAACACTGATTTTTCACAAATTTCAATACATTTAACAAGCTGCCAGGAATATTAAACTGAGATTCAGTGTGTGCATGAATGAATGAAAGAATGAACAAACAGACAAATGAAAATTTCAATGAATAAAGGAACAAACAAAAATGGAGAAATTTATATCGATTAATACACTGCGGCTTGCTTTTCACAACGGCAAATATGAAAACCAACTGAATGAATACTCACGACATACTAAACGAAGGTTTGGAATCCTGGTCAGAGACAGAGGCTATGGTATGTTGGGGGAATCCTGGTAAAAGAAGAGAACGCTTCCTTATTGGCACTGCATCACATAGAGTGAAACATCTTATAATCAAACAAATAAAGAAAGACAGACTACCATCCCCCACCAGAGGCATTTCATAAAGTATTAAGGGGGCAGTTCATCCCATTCTTCTCTGAAACATAAACTAGACCAAATGGCATTTTTTCGCAATGATTAAAGCGCCAAAAGATACACTAGAAAAATTAAGCAACAATGTCTCTTACCAGAAATCATGACCAGGTCACTCATGACAATCCTCAGACTTAGTAGTGAGGAACTTAATGTTGGAACTATTTTCTTCTACCAAACTCCACACACCAGTCATATCACTGTTCAGAAGATACGCGCATGGGCACCCCAGCGATATCTTCTGCATAGCAATATGATTGTGGTGTGGAGTTTGGTAGAAGAAAATTGTTCTAACATTTTTACGGCTGACATCTCCAGAACTAGCCAACCTACATAGATAGATAGTACTAAAGCCCATCTAAAAGATATTTTTTTCAGTTTTGGGGTGAACTGCCCCTTTAAAAAGGAAACCGGAGTCAAAGAATGGCAGTGTAACACAATTACACCATCTGTCTAGAGCAGGGGTCACCAACCTTTTTGAAACTGAGAGCTACTTCATGGGTACTGAGTCATTCGAAGGGCTACCAGTTTGAAACGGCCTCCTAAACTACATGTATAATAAACATTTTAAATGCTTGTTTTTAGATATCGTCATTTTCAAATCTATATAAATGCAAATGTGATTTAAAAAGAATAGCAACAGGATAAAATTAAATTTCATATGCCGTTCACTGGTGAGTTGTGCTATTTTTAGAACAGGTCCGCGGGAGACTCTTGTGGTCCTTGGGGGCATCCTGCTGCCCGCGGGCACCGTGTTGTGACCCCTGGTCTAGAGTATCAGCTGGCAAAGGGAGACCCATGATTCATGATGGTCGTGGGTCTACAGGGGCTCTGACGCACCCATGCGAATAAGAGAGGACTCAGAGGAGGAGCTGGCAGGTGGTGGCTTGACGTGGAACGTCAGAAGCTCACGGAAGTGACCCTCATCCAGAATCACATGGTAAGTTCCTAGGGACGGAAACAAGTAGGGAAAATTAAACATGATAAAATGTATGAAAATGTTTAATTATAAGTAAGAGTGCTAATACAATCATACAATGCAGACTATTTAAAGAGAGTCACTAGCAAAGAGGACCAAACACAGTGTGGATCATATGACTACCTCCTGTCTCCCGCGTCAGGATGGTGCAGACCCGCACCTCTGCTGACAGCCCAATCACAGACACCCGAATCTTCAGCCCCTTTAGTGTCTAGGGAAGACATTGGTGCTTTTTAACCAACCAATCCCATCACAGGGAGAATAGCTCTGTTCACACAAAGCAGACACAAAACATCATATATAGAAGGGCTGCACAGTATCTTCATGTGAATTTTTTTTTACAATAAATACTGTGGTATTTATAAAACAAAAAAATCATCCAAAATAAACTATACCCAAACAGATCTTGTTACTGTCCACCAACAGAGCTGGTGGTGTTCACATGATTTATGCTGACAAATCACTTGCTTTTGCTCAGTACCCCCTCCCCATGAAATCGAAAACATATCCGTACAGTAGATGAAATCTTTCAGTGCCATCTCTTATTTGCTTTTATCCTCCTCACTTGTTTGCGTTCTCACAAACACACCATACTGTCTGAGTGGGTCCGGCGGCTGATGAATATGAGCACATGCAAAAGCAGCAGCAGTAAACTTTACACTGATTTAAAAAAATATATATTAGATAATCTTGAAAAGGAACAATCATTAAAATTGCAAAGCTTGCCAACTTCTTAGCACAACAATTATTAAAACAATTAAAACTAAAAAAAAGTGTTTACTCAAGAGATTTGAATCCACAACTTTGGCATCCTTAACTATAAGCTGACTCAGACAAGCATGCAGCCATGTAGTAAAAATACAGATTTGAAGCCACCCCTGAAATATGTTTGACCCCTGACCAGGCACATAGCCTGATAGTAAAATAATGATTTTGAAATTAGCCAAATCCCGCCCTTAAAAACATTTTATCCTAATTCTCTTCACAGTGACTTTGTGGCCATTACAGCACAGCTTTTTAAATGAAAAAGAGACAAAGCACTTACCTTGATCAACTCATAGATGTTGGCTGGATCGCAGGTGGTGAGACTGCTGAAAATTACAAGCACTTCCCTACTTGTGTGACCAGGCATGTGTCTACAGGAGAAAAGCAGGACTCAAACCAAGTAAAGCTCAGTCTTGCAGCTCTAGCTGCTAAAACTAGTATGGGCTTTTTACACCGTCAGAGATTGTGAACGTGAGTCACAAACCAAAACCGGGCTGAACCTGACGTACTTGAGTGTCTGCATAGCCAGGTTCAGGGAGTTGTAGAGGGAGGGTTCCCCAGCACAAGGGGTGTCCACGGCCTTTTTTAAGGCAGAAATGTGCTTCTTCGGGTTACCTGTCAACACAACCATGTTTTCAGAGCAAACACATCTGTTCAAGTTTGAGACATTTAGTATTAACTGCTGAAAGTAATAACATTAAAATAATATTCAACAACAAAAGGTTACACTATGCAAAAGAATTTTGATTGTATGATTATGTCCTACTATGGACAAAAATAAGCTTAAAGTGCTGTAATAAATTCATGTGCAGTGAACGTAACAGACCTACACTGCACCTACCAGCCAGATCTGTCAGTTTCTCAGCTCTCTTGTTCCTGGTGGTGATGATCCCTATCTGAAAATTTGCATAACATAGTGGTGTTTGACATTTCAAAGCTGCTCTGCATGTAAATTTGAATGAAAAGTCCTGCTGGCCATTCTTTTCAAAACATGTACCTGACTGATGGGATTCTGATCAAAGTATTCATCAACAAAGTACTCCATCAGCTGTGTGTGAACAGAAACCAGTGGTAAGAAAACAATGTCTAAAATGCTACACAGCGAATGCACAGTGCAATGCAGGCATGCCACTGACCTTCAGAGTTGAGGTGAGTCTGTTGGGCTTGAGGTCCTGATCCTCCATTGTCCTTGAAGTATCAATCACCACAAACAAGTGGCGCATCTGAAGCACAAAAAAAACACCCACATTTATGAGTACATTTCTCTAGATTCAATACATTTTTCAGAAACAAGACGGTCATGCCGGATGCACTCAGAAGAAGTGTAATTTTAATTAAGAATTTGGAAACTGTAGGGCTGCACTGAATAAGACCATACTGCCGCTCACCATCCCCAGTCGCACTTGTCCATAGCTCTCAAAAACTCTAGGAAAAAAAACATGAAAGATAAACAAGGATGTCAGAACAAGTGAGCATTTTCCAAATGTTTATCAAAAAATTAAATCAACACAGCTAACTGTACGGAGTATATATTATAAACAGAATAATCCTCCCAGTACTTCAGTATAGGGCTGGGAAATTAATCAAAACTGACATTCAGAACCTCTAACTGACGTAATCTTGTCAATGTCGGTTACTTCGTATTTTTTTTATTCTACCCACCAGTGTGTGTTCATGTACTGCCCCCTTAACACATGCGGTAGTATTGTGTTCTGGCCATACAGCAACTCTGGATATAACGGACTTTGGATATAACAGGTCCCTTGAAGTCCATTAGAAGTGGATTTTACTGTACCACCAATTGGTTTCAGCACTAGCAATATTTAAAATATAGTGGAAACTGATTATAGTGATCATGATTATAGTGATCAACCACCTACATGGATCAAAAAGCTTGGGACAGAATCATTCCTGCACAAATACCATTTAAATAATTTGTTTACAGTAATTAAGTAGTCAGTTCACAGTGTACATTTAGTTTCTTTTTAAACATAGCATATGGAAAAAAAATTATCATCTTTTTTTTCTTGAATATTCTGCCTTGCAGTAACCCATCTGCTTCTGGCTAGCTACCTGAGGCTAATGCTGCGTATACAGAAAACATGACGGGAAAAAGATGTAATTTTCTCAATTATGAATATAGACTCATCAAAGTTAATAACGTGACAAAAAACAAGCCAATGAGAGGCAGTATCGAAACTACAATGATCTATTTTTTATATACAGCACTGTATTATATTATAGAGCAGTATTATATTATAGAGCATTTGAATTATACAGTATTTATACAGTTCAGTAATGTAATGTGTGCAGTACTGTAATTTGAAAAGCATTTGAAACTGCTCTACTGTATTTTGAAAGTCAATTAAATTAAGTAAATAGCAACACTGTTTTATTACCTTATATCAGTGTAATAAATGTATAAATATGAATTAGATGGTAATTTGCCTGAGACATAAGAAAAGAAATCAGTTATAATGATCATCCGCTTATAGTGATCAAGTTCACCCAGACATGATCACTAAAAACATTTTTTTTTTACAAGAAATGCACAGTATTTTTTTCTACTTGGAATTTGTCTTTTACATTAAAACTAAAATGTGACCTTTTTCATGAGTGAGTTGTGCTTTGATTTCAGTTGTTTGAAATATCCCATAAATAACCATAAATGGTTCATCCGTGTGTGTTTCCTGCAATCATTTTAAATTCTAAAGGTAAGATATACAGTCAATCATTAGAAAAATTATGAATACTATTCTATTCTAATCCATGTGTAAAAGTGAGGGCAGGTGACTGACTAAGTAGATGGTGAACCAGACAGTGTGTCTGATAATAAATCTACCCACCTTTTCCTTTTGGCCTTGAAAACAATGTCCTCCACTGTAGCTTTAAGTGATCCAGCCTCATCCTCCTTGAGCACCTCCCTGTACAACAACCCCAGACACTACTATAACTGCTATCAACTTAACGACAAAATAATGCATTATTCATGTAACTTTTACATAGCAACTATGCGTAGCGGCAACAATTCACTAACATATACATGAACAAAAAGTCTATAAAAGAGATGTGGCTAAAATAACAAATAGGTGTTTTAAAAGAACAAACGTTAAGGAGTTTCACACCAAATTAATACTCGATTTCAAATAAGCATAAAACAATAAAAGGAACATAACACGCGGTATTTACCAGGTCCGCTCATAGCCACCTTCCCAACGTTTAGCTCTTTCTGGTTCTTCGTCCATTTCGTTAGATTAGCTAAATCCACTAAGAATCAGGCACTTAAAGAGAATTATACTTACGTTACAATATAATTTTTAAAAGAATCATACATTGCAACTCTCAGTAAGTCAGCAAACTAATCCTTGCAGATATAGTTCGCTATAGTCTACATATATTCAAGTTATCAAAATGCCAACAAGACTGTTATTTTAATGATTGAAACCATTTATTAACTATTAACAGATCCAGACCACATTCACAAAAGAATCCACATACTACAAGGAAATTCTGCAAAGCGACTTTGCAAGCACACACAACGCACCTATAGAAGCATTAAAAATAGTCCTTTGAAATCTAGCCACGTTATTACTTGCTACCATAAATATTTTTAAGCTGAATGAACATCGCCGATTTCTGCAGTACTAGCAAACTGCTGCGGGGCTGTCAGGCGGCTCGCGTTACATTAAAATGTGTCCCCCTACCTACAAGGCACATAACAATAATTCCGAGTTGTCGGTGTTTATCACTGTCCCAACCCATCAAAAATCGCCTTGGATAAATAAATGTAACTGATTTATTGCTCAGACATACACATGGAATTTGCAGTGAATATTTCTGAAATTATGAATAATAAAAAATAAGTATTAATAAACCTATTGTTGTTATGTTACTCGGCTATTATTTCCATATAGCCTAATAACGCGCATGTGTTTATATGTGCGATTCCGTATCGGGTGTAATGAAATGTTTCTTCATTTGCCATTAGCACAAGTACAAACACAGGTTTATTGGAATGCTTCTTTTCGCCACACCCCATCTCGCTTTCCATGACACAGACAAACATGCATGTGAAAGCAAGACTGACTTAAGATGACTCGATAATCCGTGTGAAGGACACTGCTTCAGGTTTTACAAGCCGCCTTAAAACTGAAAGGCTCCTGTGTTTGACTAAATAGTTAAACCCTTCTTGTGCTTTGACTGGTTTGATTCCTTGATTGAAAGACTCATCCAGATGTTTCACATTAATATTACTTAACACAGGGAGACTGACCAGTCAGCACACGGCAAGAATTCGGCGATTAAATGTAATCCAGTGGCCATGGATAGTGGACATATTAGGTTATATAAAATTCCACATTTTCCTTGTATATAGGAAATTTGAATATAGCATTGCAATATGTTAGTTTCAGTTCTCAACAATTAAATTTATATCTTTAAAGCAACTTTGGAAATGTATACGAATCGGGCTAGTATCTAGTATTGAATAATAATAAAGAACACATGCTTAATAATGTTTTAATGAAAATGACAAATGACATATTTACAGTAAGTACAAAACAATGCAAGAGCAGTGGCAAGAGCAAATTTCCCTTGTGGTATGAAGTTTTAGAAAGCATCCAACCAGATCTTTCTCTCTTCACTAGTTCAAGATGGCAACCCTCAAATGAGCATAACATCAGGGTAACACAGCCCCAAATATGAGAAAAGTTCATTTATAACATCAAACAACATATAACGTAAAACTTAAAAACGTATTGTAGTTACAAGACGATCTGAAAAATGCAGCTGAAAACAGTACAATAAAAACAGCAGCATATTCAATTCTGTGCAAAAGTTTTCAGAAATTACATTTGAGATCTCATAGTAGACATCCTGAGAAAATGATTTTTAAATTATAATTACTATAAAATTCTTTGCAGTAATGCTTAATACAATCTTTATTAAAAATAGCTGTTATGAAAAAGTACAGTATGCCTCTATTTACAATAGTGGAAATTATCAAATAAAATTTAAGTGGATGAGTGACTGAAACTCACATGTAAAAATGCTTATTTTAAAGAGGAAAATCGTTAAAACCTTACTTAAAGAGATATTAAAGGGTTATGGGTATCTCCAAGGACGGCACTCTGAATATGCCATTAAACAAATCTTAATCCTTAGAGAGGATAAGTAAAGATCAAGACTGAACCAGGTCATACTCTCCCATCATAGTCATTGACCTTCCTCTTGATGTGAGACAATTTGGCTTTTAGATACTTGCATTTCCGCTTCTTCATCTGGTAGCCTGCAGACTGAGAAGAGAGTAGTAAAGCACATTATTCTATGTCATGATACAATACTCATATCACTTAGCTTTTAAACAAATTATGGAAAATTCAGACAGACCTTCTTCAGATTCTTCAGCCGGTTAAATTCATCCATAGCATCCTGTTTATGTTGAGAGAGGTTATTAACAGAATATAAAATCTAAACAAATGAGATTTAGGGACTGTATACATTAAAACTACACACATGCATATAATATGCTAGAACTGCACATACTGGCCTAAGGACTCACCATGTACTGTGAACTGCCCGGCTGCAAGACGTGCAACTCATGGTCTACCTCCACGAGGCCCTTGTTGATGTCATCCAGCTCTTCCTGCAGTATCTTGTATTCTTTGTGGTACCTATCGAATTCCCATTTGTATTCCAGTCTTTTCTGAGCATTAGTAATGGTGGGAAACTCACTAAAAAGGAGACAGAGGGGGGAAAAATCAGCTCCTGTGAGGAACTCAAAGTAAACTTAATGAATTATGCTGGAATTCAAATTCATAAAAACAAAACCAGGACATTCTACTTTTTGGTGGGCTGAATATATGAAAAATATACATTACCTTGCTCAGTTAATCCCACAATGCTACATTTAAGTATAACATACTGATTTGAATGACCTGCCAAATTTCAAGCAGAATATATTTTCTAGACAGAATTTTCAAATACCAAAAGACAATAAACTTTCCTGACTAGAACAAAAATTCAGCTTAACCCCTGAAATAAACATGGCTGAAGAAGAGAACCTCACACATACTTCCTTAGATCTCCTAAACACTTTTAAATAACCAACCAACTTACCTGTCAAAATCACTGTCATCCAGTTCCTCCCCAGACTCAGCCCCTGTGGTATAGTCCGTGTCATCCAGGCTATCAACACGGTGTCCAGCGGACCTTGTATTAGGCTTCCCTACAGAGATGGTGGCCTCTGACTCTGTACTGAGGGGACCTGGACTGCACAATTGCCAGCTCTTCGTTGGCTCACTAAACATAGCAGAAACAAAACATATACCCCGTTGCTCATCTCATCAGCAAATACGATGCAAATCTGAAAGTGAACAAATTATAACTTTGGAGAAGCATGCGCTGGTACACAGAGAAAAAAGCTCAATCAGATCCAACAATGCACAATAAATCTATTTTCCATAATGGAAAATTGTATATGTTTTTTTTCTGTATTGCATACCGCTTTGGTCCATGTGACTATACCTGTGTCTGGCAGTTCAGTTCTCAACTTGCTCAGGACCCAAAACCCGCAGCGGCGGATTACACACAGAATGTGCAAAATCACAAATGCAACAAGTATAGATGGTTTGGAATAAAATATTTTAGAAAGTGACATCAGCGTTTGAGTTATTTATCCTTTGCTAGATCTGTAGGTAACCGTGGAAGTGGAAAATCTTAAAGCTTTGTATTGGCTAATAGTAATCTTGTATCTTGCATACTCATTATGATTCTGCTGCTTTGGCAGTCTTCAAATGATTATTTTTCCTTTATTTAATTTTATTTGTATCAATTTTTCAATTATTTTTTGTTTTGTTTGTTTTATTTAATGCTAATTTTTGTATTGATGTACTGCAACAATGTATATTGTGTTAGAGTGCCTCTAAATAAAATGTATTATTACTACAGTGGTACCTCAGTTCTCGAACTCATTAGAACTCAAATTTATTAAAAGTCGAACCAACCAGATTGAAAAAAAAATGACCTAGAATTCGATCTGAATCTCAGAAGTCAAACCGTGAATGCTGACCTACTGTAAGATAACTTGAATGTGCGGGGAAATGAATCACGCAGCATGTCTCTCAGTGTAAACAAAGGGTAACATTTCAGTCTCAGCTTCGGATTCACTGTGATAGCATCGTTTTGTTTACACTAGCTGAATACATATATTTAGACAGTAAAAATACATTTGGACAATGACAGTAATTATACAATAAAACACATTTAAAAATAAAGATTTCTTGTTAATTATTTTAATATTAATAATAAACAATTAGTACATTTAATTATAATAATATTGTTGTGCTGAGCGTGGATGGAATGGAGATAAAGGCACAGACATCAGGGTATCGGGGAATACGGGGTTTAATTACATGTAAGACAGGCAAAATGTGGACGGACAATACAATGACCGGACTGGGGAAACAAACTGAAACGCAGACTAAATACAGAGGATTAATGACAACAACCAGAAACTGCTGATTACACGGGGATTCCACACGGGGTTAATGAGGGGACGTGGTTTTTTTTTTTTTAAACTTTACACATTGTTTGTTATCTTAGTTAAATTACTGTTTCAATAAATGTGCTTATATGTGTTTAGTACAGTATATGCTCTTCTTGTTTTATCCAGTTCATTTTGCTCATAAAAAAAACATATTTGGGTGTAAGTTTTGGGGGCCAATTAATTGGTTTTCCATTATTTCTTATGGGGAAAAATTGATCAGAACTCGAACTTTTTAGGATTTGACCCGGAGTTCTGAACGGATTAAGTTCAAGTTCTGAGGTACCATTGTATTATTATTATTATTATTATTATTATTATTATTAGGAATATATGCATTTTACTCTACCTACAAACGGTGATACAAGGAGACAGTGATAACACATATGTACAAGCATGGGGATGCGTGCACCTGTGAGCAGACTCCTACTCCTACCTGCAGCAAACATGCTATGAGTAGTTTGCGGTGGTCGAGTCAGTTTTATGGTTGAAACATCACGGTATCCAACCTTATATAGGGGTGCTACTTATCAAAGTTTTGTTATTTTTTCCCCTCAAAAGTGGGGGGGGTGGAGGGATCACGGCCCCCCCCCCACCATTTGCACCCCCGTTTTGCAGTGAATGGTAGTCATAAAAAGTCAATGTTACAAAAAATGAAAATCTAAGGTAAATCATGTTTCAGATTTTCAAAATATATAGCCCACTAATACTCAAAGTATTTTTTTTCAAATATTAAATATGATTTCACAACAAAGAGGTAAATCATGTACTTGCCGCTAATATCACAATATCGCTTGCATTATTTCTTCTATTTATCTCAATGATTAAAACCTGCATGCTAAATACTTGCATAGTTGTTAATTACTGTAGATGTCATTTGTGTGCATGCAATGACTCACGTAGAACTGTATGGTGGTTTGGAATAATCAGTGGTCACACCTTCCAGGAGTTCTCTCCCTTGAATTTCATCTGGGTATGCATTCAGCATTTGCTCTGGCTCTCCAGACACGGTGTTCACCTGCAAAGGGGTAAAATAATTTAAAGAAAAGCAGTTTTTTCCTGCAGAATCATAGCTGTGTCATGATCCGTCCGTCCGAGCCGCGTGTGTGCCACGCCGCCCTTGCTCCCCATGTTCAATCCTGCTGGAAACCACCTGTTGTCAATCCGTGATTGATTGTTCACCTGATCCGTATCCGTCCATGCTTGTATTCTGTATTTAGTCCGCGTCTGAGTCAGTCTCCCCAGATCTGTCATTGTGATGTTTTGTGGCTTTTCCCCGTCCGTT
>JAODUD010000096.1:73621-83675 GCA_026784285.1 Stomatorhinus walkeri
GGGGGAGGGTGCTGAACAACAGAGGAGGAGAATGCACTCAACCTGGGTGTCTATTGTCTTATGTAATCTATGAATTGACTGAATGGTGGGGTGGGGGTAGTTTTTTCTCTGTGGTGCTGCTGGTCTGGCCCCCCACCCTGGGTGGATTTTGGGGAGCGGGGGTGCTTATGGGGGTCAGCGGGGGAGCTGGCTCCAGAGGGGGGGTACCTTGCTTGATAGGGTTCATATCAGGGGAGCAAGCAGGCCATGGCATCTGCTGAACCCCCTCTGCATCAAGAAATTCTTTCACTATGTGAGAGGCAATGGTTCTACAGGATGTCCTAATGGCGTTGACGTTTCCATCCAGCACCACCAAAGGTATTTTTCCTCCATAATGAATACTGGTCCATACCAGCACTCCTTGAGTGGTTTCCTGGATACAGTCACCGTGGAGGTTCTCAATTGTCACACCTTTTGTCTTTCATCTATATAGTCAAGGATATAGTGGATCTCATCCATAAAGATAACATGTCGCCACTGCCCAAGCTGTAATCTTCTGCGCTCCCTAGCCCAGCGAAGTCGAGCAACTTGGTCATTTGTCTTGCTCAGTAACCATGCTGAAGCAATCTTCAATTTACAGTTTGGTGGGAAACATTGATTCCATGTCTTCTCCACAAACAATGAAGGTGGCTCACTGGTATTTTCAGATTTCTTCGGCACAGATTAAGCAGTCGCCAATCATCTTGTCTGGTAGTTAGTCGTGGTCGTCCTGGAGATTTTCGTGGCCTCAATTGACCCTCCTCTTGATGATGTTTGATGATTTTACAGACCGCATTCTGTAATATTCCAAGGACATCAGCAGTGTTGACCTGTTTGTGTCCCTCCTGTCAGAGTGCAAGCACTCTTTGGCATATTGCCAGTGGTGTCGGACGAGTTATAACCAAGGGAACTTCTGTGTCAAATTTGGTTGAAAATGACAGCCAATTCTGAAAACGTGAACTTACTACATACAGGCCATGCAGGAAAAGGATAACATTGCGAATTTCTTGCCTTTTATAGCGCCAACCTATTATTAAGCATGAATTTGTTTCACCTGGGTAATTGGGACTCAGTATGTTTACTGAGAAAAATGTTGATGCGTACCTGCTGTACGTATTCCCTTTCCAGATAATACAAATATGTTCATAAGAATTATTAACTGAATTTAATGAAGAAAGTTATGTACATGAGAAGTTCTGAAGAACAATATGTAGATTAGGAATACCCTGTTCGAGAATGGCTTAGGTCAACGTGTTCATCACCTCCACCCCCCATCAGCTGACGCAATCCACTGAGGCTCAGGTTTGACCTGGGGAAACAACGGAATAGCCCTGGTCTAGGCTGGGCAATAGCTGTTGGTATTTGATGAGAAAGAAACATTTCAGATTAAGACACTTATACAACCTAAAAATACATTATAACATATACTAAGAGGGAAATATTCAATAAGCAAGATTAAAAAAAACAGTACATTTCTTTTAAGGTTGTGCGTGTTGTGCGGTACAAACTTCACGGACTGCGATATGAAATTTTGGTTTAAAACAAACTATGATGGTTTTATTCTGAAAAATAATACGTATGTGTAATCAATTATTTTTATTATACAGTTATAAATACTCATAAAAAGAATGATCAATACAAAAAAAGAAAACATTTCAAAGTTAAGCAATATATCTCCATACGATCAAATTAAGTGCAATGATATCATGACAGCACTGAATACAGATAATAATTTTTTTGGGGGGTGGGGGTTCATATAATTTTGGATAATTTTTCACAGTTAATACATTCAACTAAGTTTGAACAGGCCCCAGTAGTTGAAGATGAAATTGCATGTACTTAAAATCAGTTCAGGGGGATATGTGAACGGGAAACTTCATCCAATCTCATGTGTGTTAGAGGTAACAAACAATCCATATCAAGACATGACGTTCATCAAGCAACATCCCAGGTTAAAGCAAATGTCTCCAAAAACAAACAAAAAAAGGACAGAACACCGGCCTGTTACAGTTCGGAGGGAGTTGGTTAGGCTCACATACATTTGTGCTAGCTTACGTCAGTCAGGAGCAGTCATGTTGGTGCCCCAAGTCTGAAGAAGCATTCCATTCAGGGCTCATCCTCCAGGTAAACCAATTTCAGTGATAAATTTGTAGGCAGTTTGAATGCCTGTTTGCCACGGTGAGGTTCAGCAAAAGTTCATTTGGCCACTGGTCACACCCCAAACAAAGAACAGCACTGTAGGATAGAGATAACTGCATCATACAAGGAGCATTCTACTGAACAGAAGAGTGCAAGTCGCTGACTCGCTGCCGCAGATAGGTCAGGAACTCAAACATGGTTGCTGCCAGGCTCTGGTGGATGAGGTAGCGAGGAAGTCGACCCTAAAGGGACAAACAGACAAATTTCAGTGTCTACATGCAGTAAAACAGGGATTAAAGAAAAAAAAACATTATGACTGAATTTTTTCTCAGGCCACATTAGTGTGCATAGTGTTCCCTTACTATTGAAGATAATTAAACAACTTGCAGCAAATTCAAAATGCAGCAGCTATAATTGAAACCAGGAGTAGGAGGTTTGAACACATAACCCTCTTAGTTCCTTGCACTGGTTACCTGTTAGGTTCAGGACTGAATTCAAAACTCTCCTATTTACATTCAAGGCACTTAGC
This sequence comes from Stomatorhinus walkeri, assembly GCA_026784285.1. Lineage (NCBI taxonomy): Eukaryota > Metazoa > Chordata > Actinopteri > Osteoglossiformes > Mormyridae > Stomatorhinus > Stomatorhinus walkeri. The sequence continues at coordinate 76,308 of JAODUD010000096.1, forward strand.
CCAATAAATACCATATCTATGGCTACTGGTGGTGCCGTGCATGCCTTTTTTATATGCTATGCTTGTCGATTAAATTGTCTATCCATATTGTAACCAACCATGCTCTCTGCCTTCCTTCTTCTATGTCCAGATGTTGCCTAGATGAGCTGGTTCAGTCCTATGGAAGGGTGACATTGTGGATGTGACTTCATATCTGTAACACGAGTCTGCCATCCTGCACAGGCCGGAGTGGAAAACTGACTCATTGATGGACTTCGGCTTTGCCCTTGACCACAGTTTACACCTTCCTTTCAGCAAGCAAGCTGATACCTGATGATGTTGTAATATATACAACACACCAATGTAAAGCAGCTTGGGGCAACTCAGTTGTGAAAGACGCCAAAAAAAAAATAAACTGAACTGAATTGTTGCTGTGTCCTACCTAAAGAGCTATGCCCATGGAACTGAGGGTTAAGGGTGTTGCTCAAGGACCCATATTCTACAGAGCCAATTCTCAAACCAATGACCTCCTAATCACAGGCACAGAGGCTTAGCCTGCTGAGCCACATGATGCTAGTTGCAGTAGCATGATGAATGGCCTACCAATTTTGCTGACAGTCATCACACAACATAATCCAGGCATTACTTTGTAGGCAGTAATCCTCATAACTGACCACACAATGGAAGCCATTAGCAGATGGCAACAAACACCACATACACAAAGGGTGTTTTCATACCGCAGGAACCAGAACCTTTTTTTTGAAGCAGAAACTTTTGTCGTGCAAGAACTGAGCTTGATTGTAGTTCCTCAGAGGAAGTTCTGGAACCATTTATTCCCTACTCCAGGTTAGGTACTTCTATTAGTGAAGGGCTTACAATGAAGACTTGCTGATTGGTTGACCACAAGCGTCCACAGTAACTTCAAAGTTATGTAGAAGTGGGTGAAAATGAGACAGATGTAGCGGAGCAAAGCAGATGGAATTATTTTTTGTATCTCAATTACAATTAATGCATATATGAATATATTTTTTGATCGCGTTTTTGATTGGGAATTTGATTTGATGTAAAGGAAAGAGTGAATTGATGCAGAAATTACATTTATATATCAATTTCAGTTGATGAATAGATATAAAATTGATATAAAAATGTTACTTTCTATAAATTGTTCCAAATTAGACAACTGCCAGCAGATGGCCCTGTTAGTAATATTCTGTGTAAATGAAATGTAACAGAAGAAAGGTTTTTTGTGAGAGTTGATGCACTTAAAATGTGAGCCACAGATGCTTAATTGTGCACTGTAATTAATAACCTTGGTATTAACTGTGATAAAGTATTCAAAACCAGAAACTGGTTCTGTCATTTTTGACACCAAGAAGCTGCAACGGTGTTAGTGACAACAGTGTACTTGTGTGCCAGTTATGTGCACCCCTGATTATAATAATAATTATCATTATCATTATTACAATCTAATGATCCACATAGGGAAATTCTCCTTTTTCCTACACATCTTACTCTCCATGACACACAGACACATATGTTGGTGAGAGCAAGCTTGGCAGCAAAGGGTAGTCACCTGTAGCAGCGCCCATTGAGCTGGGGGATAAGGACCTTGGCTCAAGGGCCCACACGAGACTATTCTGCTGTGGCCAGGCTCGAATTCATGACGCTTAGATCACAGGCACAGAAGCTTAGCCCACTGAGCCCCACACTGCCCAGTTCCTTAAATTCAATCAGTGTAAAATTTATTTCACCCACTTTTATTTTTCAGAGGAGCATGCCAGAGTATTTTCAGGGGTGATGGTAGCTAGACATAGAAAGAGAGGATCATTGGTTAGCTCAGTGTTTCCCAACCCAGTCCTCAGGGAACCCCAGACAGTCCACATTTTTGCTTCCTCTCAGTTCCCAGCACGCCTATACAAGGTATTTGGTCTTCCTGATTGGCTGGGAGCTGGGAGGGAGCAAAAACGTGGACTGTCCGGGGTTCCCCAAGGACTAGTTTAGGTAAAAACCAAAAGCCATATTGGACAGACCTGAAATCTGATTCACAATAGCTATGTGGCCACAATACCTGACTTTTATTAATGGATAAGGACACAAGCACATTACCTACACAAGACAAAATTAAGAAAAGAGGTAAACAGTTAGGCTCCAGAACCCCCGCGACCCAGAAGGATAAGCGATTTGGAAAATGGATGGATGGGTGAATAACAGCAATGATTTTAATGTTTGGCAACAGCAGTCATCATAATTTTAAAGTTAGGTAATATAGCAGCTCCCTCAGTGTTTGTAAAGCCCTGCCTTGCCACGCCATAGTGAAGATCTCTCACCCATAGTTTAACCAAGGGCACAATAATGAAAGCTCCATTTTAACTCCCTAAAAGTGCAGACAATAAAATCTTATTGTCACAAGATGGCAATAAGAACGAGGCTGCAAGGCTTGTATTTTCTTTAAGAACAGCACACTTGATTTTGTCTGAAAAAGTAAGTGCTTTTCCACTGCGCCAGGCACCAAAATGAAAGAAAAAAAAAAGTACTCTCCGTTTTCCAATGATTTCTGGTCCAGTACCAGTTCCAAACCAGCTGGGGTAAATCTTTGGTACCTTGGGGTGGGACTCGTACATTGCTGATCGCTTATGCAAATAACCTGCTTCAATTGCGATCTGGTGAGAAGAACCAGGCCTATCATGATAACTACTTTGGAAAATATATTTTGGAAAAAATCTTCACAATCTTAATAGTCTTCCGATAATTTCCAAACCCTGACGGATTAATCACCTTCAAAAGCACCAACCCACGGTCTCCGTTCAATCAAAAAGGTGCTTCCAGCTTTAGAGCCTGTCTTCCTGTTTCATGTGAGTACAACGCCATGTCTCCTGTTCTGTGTTCTGAGTTCAATATGTTTAGTCATTCTTCTCCAGTCATTAGTGGTACATTTACATGTGAAAAGTGTTGCTAGGCTGACGGAGAAGATTGTAGTTTTAGAGGGACGTATCCGAACGTTACCGGACATTCAGGAAAATTAGAGTTTTATTGAATCAGTGTTAGCGGCTCCGGATATGTCCGTCATAGCTAGTCAGTCTCCCCCGGCTCCGGCATCAGAGCCTTCGCAGCAAGGCGAGTGGGTGATGATGTGGCGGCATAGTCGTAAATCCAAACCTAACTCACACTGGCACCATTTTCCCATTTGCACTTCCAACAGGTTCTCCCCACTCAGTGAAACTCCTGCTGAGACACCTGTTGAAAGCGCTCTAGTAATTAGCGATTCTATCCCAAGAAACGAGAGTAACGGCTCCAGCGACCATAGTAAATTGTCTCCCTGGTGCCAGAGCGACATCACTGGATGTCGTAATGGTGCCTGATAAATGGTGTGGGTTATATAGACAACTGGTGAATGTTTTGGGGAAGGCATGGGCTTTTGAAGAGGAATGGTATTCACCCCTCGTGGGCTGGTGCCAGGCGGCAGGCAAGCTGGCATAACCGACCGCCTGCTAGTCGCTTAGAGCCATCACCTAATCTGTTCCCCGAGTTTTTAAACATGGAAGCATATTCCACCGTAGTGCGTACCATAATAACTTAATAAAATTACAATGAATTCATTACTAGAAAACAGTTGTGATGCAAGGCTTAAACTTAAACTTGTACTTCTCAATGTAAGATCACTGGCTCCTAAGGCACTATTAATAAATGAAATAATTACTGATTTTAGTCTTGGTGCTCTATGCCTTACTGAGACCTGGCTTAAACCAAATTAATTCATGGTACTAAATGAATCTACTCCAGCTGAATACAGTTATAAGCATAACCCTTGACCAAATCGGAAAGGTGGTGGTGTCGCTGCAATGTTTCAGTCCAACCTAGGAGTGTCTGAGAAATGTAGTTTGAGCAAAAACACACACAAAGAACACAAAAAAACACAATAACGCAAAAACACAAAAGAAATACAAAAAGACATTTGAAACTCATGTTCTTAGCCTTGCTGGCTCATCTCTTTGTAGCTCTTCACTATGGCATTAAATTAGTGCCAAAACTTGCACTAATAAAGTTTTCAGAATAACTTTCTCTCTAACAGTTATTAACACATTGTATGCATATTACATGCCATTGCTCCATTTCATAATTGATAATACAAATTAATTCATAAATAAGTTTGTGATTTAGGCAGTGCACCGTGGGACAAAACAAATGTACCGCAGTTGAATTGTTTGACTACGTATTTCGTCACATTTAAAGTGATCTTGAAAATACAAGGGGGGTGCATTATCCCCGAGAGTCCACTGATGAAAACACCCACCATAGGAAATGGCTGTTCCATTTTGTTTTAGAGCAATTAACCCCTCAGTTGTTGCCCCATTGCACTTTAAGTGGATGCAATATAATAATTAATAACTATTACAGACAAAAATAATCTGAAAATCCAAGGGGTCTCCATTGTACCCTATAGTCCACTGATCAAAGCACACTCCACTAGATGGGTCTGTCTTGTCTAGTTTTAAAGTTACTAACCCATTCATGTATTGTCCCATTGCACATTATATGGATACATTTGAACATTAAGAAATTAATTAAAATTTGTATGTAAAGTAATATGGGAAACAAAGGGGTGTGCAACAGTCGCCATGAGCCCAAAATACTAAACCACCATGTCATTACAGCTGAAAGAACATATAATATTAGCTATTAACACGATTTTGCACTAATCACGTAATGGTATGAAGCGCAAAAATAATCGGCGTGCATCGTTGTCTATGTACTGGACATCACGATTCTGTCATTAAAAACATCTACCTTACATCTGTTAAAAGTCATTAAAGCCATTAAAACTGAATATTGAATATGAGGCTAATTTAACCATGGTCAGTCACAAGTTCATCATCTTCTACCAAAGCAAATAGCCAATCGTAGCCAATATTTAAAAAAAAACAATCAAAGGAGCAGAGCCACTATTCCCGCCTCCAAAGTGTCAAAATTCATCCTGTTGAGCGAGCGAGTGAATAAGTTTCACCATACCTGCAACCAAAAGGCATGTAAAGAAGGGCATGACTAGAACATATGAATATGAGTAGCTGGGGCTTGGTGACATCTCTCACAGGCAGGGTCATCATCATCTTGGAAAGCCTGACTTTAGTGAAGTGTGTACGTTGTAGAATTTTACACATCAAGCTAAGTTTAGCACAGGCAGACGAAGAATGAACTCAACATAGAATGGCATCCCACATCTCCTCTGGAATGACCTGGAATCTCCCTCCCACTGGACCTTAATATTATCAAGAGATGATGGACACAACACATGAATAAGATTATACAAATGTGAAATCAGACCTTTTATGGAAAGAAACAGGGTCAGGAAGGAGTCTATGGGTAAGGCTCCCGGGAGACTTGGAAAATGGGGGCTCAAATTGCAGATAAAACTACATTCTGAAAAACGCAAAAAAAATGTGTACTTGGCAACAAAAGTTTTTGTGAAAGCTGCTGAAATGATATATAAATCACTGAATGTTTTAATACCCAGATTGGGAGAATGCACCATCAATCAAAGAATGAATGATGAAAAACAGGATTTGCTGATATTGGAGCCGAAAAAGAAAATGACATGCAGTCCAAAGTGGCGTTGAAATTGATTCCAAATTCGTAAAGTGGTCCTAACTAAAATGTTTTTACAATAGGGGGAAGAGTGCAAACAAAAGAGGAGTATGAATGAGGGCTGTCAATGAAGGTGGTTTAGAAGAAAATAACTACATATTCAGCCATGAAGGAGGGTCTGGCAGCGCTTTTAGATGAGTCCACAGATGAATTATTCTGATATTTGTTGCCCAGTAGTAAAACCTGAAATTAGACAAGGCCAAACCATCAAGGGACTTTGGTTCTGTAAAAGTTCTCTCCTGAATCGAGGAACTTTCTTATTCCGAATAAACTCTGACACTAAAGTGTCCAGTTTTTGGAAAATCTACATCTCTGGAAAATCCAGAGATGTATTATGGGCAGCATTAAAGGGAAGAAATTTGCTCTTGTCCAAGTTTACCTTATAACCAGAAATACAACCAAATGACTTGAGAATATCAAGCACAGCTGGAACTGAAACAGAAAGATTAGAAATGTAAAGCAACAAATCGTCTGCATAAAGAGACACACTCTGTTCAAGACCGTTTCTAACCAGTCCAGTAACACGAGGATCCGGACCGGAGGGCAGCGGCGAGTGGTTCAATGGCAACAGCAAATAAAAGAGGACTTAACGGGTAACCCTGACGAGTGGAACGAAACAAAGGAAAATACCCTGAATGTTTATTATTTGTTCTAACTGATGCCATGGGGGAACAATAAAGCAATTTTATCCAGGAAATGAACCTCTGACCAAATCCAAATTGCTCCAATGCATAAAACAGATAATCCCACTCCACCCAGTCAAAGGCTTTCTCTACATCTAAAGAAATCAGGCCTTCTGAGCCAGATGAACCTGGAGTGCTGTACATGACATTGAAAAATCTCCTAAGGTTATAGAGTGTGTTCTGGATAAACCCCATTTGATCAGGAGAAATAATGGCGGGCAAAACAGATCCCAATCGCATAGCTAATAATTTGGATAAAAGTTTTACATCTATGCAGAGTAAAAAAACTATTAACCATGCCATTCTCCTACACAGGCTTGAACATACTGTAGACATAAGGGGAGTGGCACTCTTGGTTTAAATCTTACCTCTCAGACCGCTATCAGTATGTTCCTCAGAACATGTCATGGTCAGAGTGCAACAAGGTTCAGTTTTAGCTCCCCTACTATTTTCACTGTTCATGTTACCTTTAGGCCTACTTATTCATAAGCATGGAGTTAACTTTCATTGCTTTGCAGAGGATACACAATTATATATATCGGCCAAACCAGAAGATAGACAGTAAGGTTTGTATAAATGACTGCTTTGTTCTATGTTTTTCGTAAACAACAATGGATAAACCACATGGGAAAATTAAGTATTTCAGCAACTGCGAAGTGGAGGTCATGTTAACAGAAAACGAGAAAAGTGATATTATTTGGTGGTTTAAGTAGTGGCATAAGCAATAAATGAAAGTTGATGGAGAGGCACAGCGTCAGTGAGTCAGCAGAGTCAGTGTTGATTCCGAAATTAACACAGTAGCCAAAATTAAAAAGAAGTGATCGGAAATTAAAATCGACGGGAAAAAAAACGAGCGGTTGCTCACCATAAGAGTCTTAACAGCACAGGTGGAGGTTGCGGAATTCCCGGTCTCACACCCTTTGGGAAATGAGTTGCTGCAATGATCGGGGACACTTTTATCGGGTGTCAGCACGGGTGTTTACGAAAAAACTCTCCCTGCCAGCCCCTGGAGGATGGGCTCCCCCTTTGAGTCTGGTCCCTCCCAAGGTTTCTTCCTTCTCGGGAG
>JAODUD010000096.1:101268-113846 GCA_026784285.1 Stomatorhinus walkeri
GATTCTAACAGGTCTGGATGCTGTTCAGCCAAATGGCTATTTCAATATTAGTTTAAATACTAGAACTCGTGGCCATATGTGGAAATTAGTGGGAGAACATTTTAAAACAAATTTGAGGAAGCACTTCTTTACACAGCATGTAGTTAGCGTATGGAATAGTCTCCCTGTTCATGTAGTGCAGGCTAAAATCCTGGGTTCCTTTAAATCAGAGCTAGATAAGATAACTCTGAGCTATTGGTTAAGTTCTCCCCAAAGGAGCTTGATGGGCTGAATGGCTTCCTCTCGTTTGTAATTTTTTAATGTTCTTATTGTTTCCACTTCTTGTCTTAGTATTGCACTAACCTATATGGCTTAGTACAATGCCTTGTGTTGTTTATTTTTTCTTTAATTTATTTTTTTCTGTTTAATTTTTACTCTCATTTTTGAACAGATATTTGTCACACTATGGACCCTGAGCTCCGCAGTTTTGTCTCTCTGTATACTTGTATATGGCTGAGATGACAATAAAGTTTACTTTGACTTGACTTTGACTGAGGCACACAGTGAGTAAAAGTTGCCAACACACTCTTGATTCAATAACTGCCTAGTTTCAAACTTCCTCTGGCATTAAACCAAACACAAAAACTGTGTGCTGAGTGCTTCATGGAATGGGCTTCCATAGCTGAGCAGCTGCATGCAAGCTTCACATCACCAAGCATGATGCCTTGCGTCAGATGGAGTGGAGTATAGCATGCCACTACTAGACCCTGGACCAGTGGAGTGACAAATTACACTTCTCTGTCTGGCAGTGTGATAGATGAGTCTGAGTTTGGCAGATGCCAGAAGAATGTTACCTGCTTGACTACACTGTGCCAACTGTTAAGTCTTGTGGAGGGGAATCATGGTTTGGGGTTGTGCTATAGGAGTTGGTTTAGGCCCCTTAGTTGAAAGGAATTTTCAATGCTTCAGCATACCAAGACATTTTGTACAATTCTATAATTTCAACTTTGGGAACATGGGGAAGGCCATTTTCTGTGCCAGCAGACATGGTTGGGTGAGTTAGGTATGGATGAGCTTGACTGGCCACACAGAACCCTGACCTCAACCCTATCTAACACCGTTGTAATGAAGTAGAACAGAGTTTGCAATCTAGACCTTCATGTCCAACCTGTCTGAGATGTCTAATTTCACAAACGCTTTTGAAAAGGCAAAATGGACACACTTCAAAATCTTGTGGGAAGCCTTCCCTAAAGAGTAGCAACAGTGGTAGCTGAAAAAGGTGGACCAACTCCATATTGATGCCTATGGATTTAGAATTGGACATCATAAAAGTTCTTGTTGGTATAAGGGCCAGGTGTCCCAGTACATTTGCCCATCTACTACACTTGAAATTGGGTGTGAAGACGTAGGAAGTGACTTACCGGACATAGCAGTTATGTGGAGGCTTGGCCTCATGAATGGTAGCCATTCCTGCCGACATGTAGCGATCACGTCGCCGCTCTACTCGTCGTACATTCACAAAGTCTCTGGATGGGCAGCAGAAACATGAAAAACAGTAAGTACAGCATTGAATAATGGCCATGCAGTTGCATTACCCCTGGTGAAGCCAAGCTGACATACCTGGGGGAGACAACGCCCCCTGCTGCGCCAGAAGAGATGTCATATGACACCAGGGTGTTGTCATCCACACGCTGCAGAATCTGCAAAGTAAGGTGAGTAGGGTCTGGGTTACACATCTCACTTCCCATAAGAGGGGAGATCTAGTTACAACAATGGACATTTAAAGTAATGGCAAGGGTCACAGCAAACACCATTAAATGATGAACACATAAAATGATGAAGCAGCTAGACAGTAGAGATTACATACAGACCAACTACCGAATTTTTACACATATAACGTGCACACGTGTATAACGCGCCCACGCGTATAGCACGCGGAAACAAAGGAATTATGTAAAAAAAATTCTGCATAGCGCGCCCATGCGTATACCACGTATGCTGCCCATTGAACTGAAAACTACTCCCGTCACCCCCAGACAAATTTTGCATAAAGCGCACACGGAGATACCGCGCGGGAGGGTTGCGCAGTTTGTAAAAACACGTATAGCGCGCGTTATATGCGTAAAAATACAGTACTTATATGTCAGAGAAAACACAATAAATATAAGTAGCACACCCATGACTGCCAAGCTTCTGGGAGGCACTCTGCTGCCAAGCTGCTCATACAGATTATGACAGTGCTGGTGATAATCATGATGATGATGAAGAGGCAGGACAGTGTGCAGCACACCTGACAGCCTGAGATTGTCTTGTTCCACTGAATCATCTTCTCCGGCTGCAAAATGACCTCCTGGTAGACAAGCTCTGCAGGGCACTGCATGAAAGCCTATCGGCATGGACGTGCATGTCAGAAAGCAGGTGTCCATCCAAGAGATTTTATGTACAAAAAAAGTTTAATGCTTAGAAGTGGGCAATGAAAACATTTTAGCATTAAACATTAAAATTTTCCAAATGTCGATACAAACCTTTCCCAGTTAATTTTAGAGAATAAAGGCTTTGTCAACGACATTCAGCAACGAACTATAGTTCTTTTATGAGAAAGAACAGCATTTATATGTAAGTTCAGACAGGTGGCAAGACTTTTATCATGTGCATTTCCTACAGTAAACACTGAATGTTTCTCCCACTACTCTGTAGTCTGAGCAGGTGCACAGAGTTTGTACAGAGCAACTGCTATGCGTTTTCAGGTCAGAACTGGTGATCAATGGCTGCCTATTACTGGCCCAATAAAAGGTCCTATGTGCTGGCATTCTAAATGTAGAACTGAACATGCTAAAATGTTTAAGCCAGTGATTTGGTGTGAAGTGATTCACTACTACATCCTTCTAAAATGTAATTATTTTGTTTCGGCGGCGTCTTCTTTGGACGATAAACACATACAGTCTTGACTATTGGAGCTAATAAAATTATTTTAAAACGTCAAATGCACATTACTGGCACTCCACTCTTAATGATCGAGTTACATTCCTATGAATGGGATGTTCAGCGAATTGGTCGATAGACCTTTACCCTTTGGGCCTGTATGCTTTACCAATATTTCAGGCATACTGTACTGGTGGTGGGTTTGTGTGAACCATCTTTAGATATTGTTTTAATGTCACCTTTGCACCATTTAAAACTTTTTAAATTATATTTATAAACAGGAATTCACATAACTGGTACGCAAGCACGTATTCACCTTTAAAGCAAAATGTTAAAATCAATTATTGTATCAGCCCAAATGCATACTTATTTTATGTGTATTGATATAACAATAATTATTGTTATAATAAATTATTGCACATTTTAACCATTATATTCTAATTCGTACTTTATTTGTGGTATAAAAGGTTAAAATACACAGCAATTTCTTGTCACAGCAGCACAAATGCACATAAAATATGTTGCAGTTACAACAATCTCTTGTTCCACATTTCGCTTTTAAAGGTGAATGTGAATTTGCATACCAGTTATATGTACATGGGTATAAATTATAAGGGGTCTAGAGTAGTTGTACCCCCACCCCCAATAAAACCAACCAATACAACCACTGGGATACCCTCAACTCCCCCAATGTTCAACCCAAAGTTATGCTCTTGTATGTGCATCCCCGTTTATAAACGCTTATATAGTATAGTGCAGTAAACAGAACAGAGGAAATCAGCGCTAATTGCTGCACTACTACATGAATTAGGTTTGCATACTGTAAATATAGGTAATTGTGTTTGTTAATTCTGAATAAAGAAAAGGTCTAAACTCCAACTTGATATCTTGATTTGCTTTAATCTGCATAACTGCTTGATACTGAGAAGCCACACTGCCATTTCTATGCCCAAAGTCATACAGTGTACAATACTGACTGGTTGGAGAGGTCATAGAGTGTCTGTATTTCCCTGTTCAGGCAGTCTCCAGGTTACAAAAGCGAGCCTAAGTCTGTCTTTAAGTTGAATTTGTGGATAAATAATATAATGCATAATAATAATTATACAGTTATAATAGCAACTACATATAGTGCTTGAGTAAATAAACCGCCACTGCTGCGCAATGTTTTCACGAGCATCACAAAATAATATTTGTGTATGTTATTACGAACCGTTGTATGTAACCTGAAGTTTTAATATGACAGCCATTATCATAGTTTGTTCATATACGAGTTGTCTGTAAGTCGGATGTTATTAACCCGGGGATGGGGTGAAAGAAGTCAAATGTATATACAGTGCCCGGCCAAAAAAAAGTCCCCATTTCAATTTTAATTGGCAAATACTTAAAAAGCCAATGACTGGATCATTATTACAGCTCAGCAATGTTATGCCGAGTACCTGAATCTACTGACTGGCCAGGTTACCCCTCAATCCATGAACAAATTTATTATTTTCTGATGTCATGGGTATATTCCAGGGCAAGAAAACCAAGATTCATCAGGCTCAAACTGTCAAAGAGTGGATCAGTAGCATGAGGAATCATTTTCACATATGAATTGATCAACTGGCCACTTCAGGGTCTTGACCTTAACTCCACTGAAAGTCTTTGAGATGTACAAAAGAAGACTTCATGGAGTGATTCAACTCACTTTGTCAATACAAGATCTCGGTGAGAAATGGATGCAAATATGCAGAAACAAAATGCAGAGATGTTGCATAAACTTGTGGAAACAATGCCATGACAAATGTACGCCATAATCAAAGGTTAGGCAGTCCAACGCAAAATTCAAATGGCAACTTTTTTTTTTTTTGGCGGGGCAGCGTATTTTGTTAGTACATTTAGAGTTCTGGATGGAAATGTGCTAGAGATATTTTTTTGGTGAACCTAAAGTGACATAGGTTTTCCCTGGATATTACGTAATTATGCATGCAGTTTCTTTCAATAAGAATCAGTTTTATGAAAATGCAATGACCACAAGTTATTTTGCTAAAGTGGATGGAAACATAGTTAATGTCACACAGGGGATTCAAAGAATGATGGACCTGCCATCGCCTGGTCGCATTGTAGCAGGTGGTTTACCTTGAGAATGAAGGTCTTCCCATAGAATGGAATCTCCAGGGAGTACACGGCATCACCATGCTCCTGAGAAGTCACAAAACAAGTATCCAAAAAAATGAATTATTGAAAGCTAAAATTTCTACAGTGTCTAAGAATAAGTCACATACTCCACTTGATTTGGATAAAAAAAAAAATACAAACACACAGGCCCACCCTCATCTGTCTGCACTCACATTGTTCTTCTCAAACTTCCAGTTCTCTTCCTGCATCAGGATCTGCTCCACCACCGCCATGGCCTCCCGGCCCTGACGCACAAACTCCTTCTCCTGTCAGAAAAGGAAGATGGCGCTAATGCCACATGGGGCTAAAGGAGTATGGGTAAACACAGTAAACACCACTAAAGCATAGTATGGAGTATCTCTGATGAGTGTCTTAGCTGAGCTAGGACTCAAGTCCAGACATATTCACACAAGGTAGAGACAAGACAGGACAGCAGGAACACAGCATGGGATGGTAGGTGTGCCACAATGATAAATCAGCCTTTTATCCATCGTATATCACAACATGACTGTCCATAACTCTCCTTCCTAAAGCAGTACCTCAGTTATACACTATTTTGGTTTACATACATACCAGTGAGGTAACTGCTATGCCACCTACTAGCAATTAACCAACATTGATTGACTGACGTATAGCCTCACTGCACTTTTAACAGCCAAGTGAGAGGGGCCTCTTCAGAAGCACTGATGAATAACAGTTATGTTTTAGTTTGAAGCTCTTTTAAACAACACACAGGAAAGTTTAAGATAAGGCCATCATATTCTCATTCTGCAGACGGTTTTGTCAGAAAGAAAAATTAACAATGGTAACTATTTAAACAGAGACAAATCTTTCACTGAAGAGAATTACAGGATAAAAGTTGCCAGATATTTAAAGCCAAATCTTTTTTGTCAAAGGCCTAGGTGCCAGCCAAAAGGAGCTGGGTGCTCCTCTGACTGGAGTGTTATTTCGACTGTTTAATACAGTTTCACTTTTTCCATGTCTTTATAAATATACAGGTATGTGAAAAATGTTCATTCTGAAGCCTTTATTTTAGGATGTTTACAGAAATCTTGATGTGAAATTTAAGACCTTTTTATTGCCACTTCAAGATGAAACTGTAAGCATAAACATCCATCCATTTTCCAACCTGCTTATCCTTCTGGGTTGCGGGGGTCTGGAGCCTATCCTGGAAGCTATGGGGCACAGAACAATCCAGGTTGGGGGACTAGCCCATTCCAGGGCACACTCACACAACATTCACACCCATGTGCAATTTAGCATCTCCAATTAGCCTCAGCGTGTCTTTGGACTGTGGGGGGGAAACCAGAGTACCCAGAGGAAACCCCACAACGACAAGGGGAGAACATGCAGGTTCCACACACATGAGACCCAGGCGGAGAGACTCGAAACCAGGTCCTAGAGGTGTGAAGCAACAGTGCTAACCACCACACCACCATGCCGCCCTATTAAGCATAGACATGTTTTAGTAGAATCAATGCACATACATTTACACTAAAGTGACTACACCCACTGTTCATTCAACTTTGTATTAAAAATAATCCAACAACTGATGTGTGAAGAATAAATCAAACTTTCCAATGTGATGATCAAGGCATGGGTGCCTCAATTATGAGAAATCCTCCTACCAAAAAACTCTCAAAACAGAGGAACAACTTACTCAGATTTAAGACATTTAATGTCCTTTTCTCCAAATTTACAAGCATATTGAGTGGCAAATTTTAACAGATTTTTGAACATTTTGATTTACATATTCTTATGGATTGCAGCTTCAAAAACAGTGCCAAAGATGAGATACATAGCCTATGTGTGTTCTGATAGCTGCATATCGCCCATGCTATTATAGTACCAATTATTGAACTTCCACACACATACACACACACACACACAAATACCAAAAGCAATCATCAAAATTAAATATACCATGAAGCAAGATTAACATTCAATATTCCTTTATCAATCTCGCCCTCACACTTTCCAATTAAACCCAGATTTTTTCTTAAATAAAACTAACATTTATATTGTAGGGACCTTAAAAATTTCCCCACAAGGCAAGAAATAATATCACATTTTCACTACATATGAGAGCTCCCACATATTCAATGAACGGAGGCCATAAATAGTGAAATAAGTTAGGTTTTTCTTTATTTATCCAACTGAATGTTGCAACTATACCATTTAGTCATCTTCATGTACCCAAGACTATGGTGATCGGATATCTGGGATCAAAACAAACTGGCTCCATTGCTTACTATGTACTTTTATAATGTTTCTGTAAGTGTTCCAAACTGCATTTTGCAATGTCTATACTTTGATGTCAAAGTACAAACTTAACATGTGATATATTTACAATATACTTAATTATATTGTAATAATAATAATCAATCCTTTATTTATCCCCGTGGGGAAATTTCCTTTTTTATGCCTCCCTCAACTTGCTCTTTGTAGAGCAAGCTGTCTGCAAGGGGCAGCCACCTGTTGGGGTGCCCAGGGAGCTGGGGGCTAAGGGCCTTGCTCAAGGACCCACAGACAGGATGAGGCTGGGTTTGAACTGGCGACACTGTGATTACAAGCACACAGGCTTAGCCCACTGAGCCACACACTGCCCCCCTATTCAGGCAGATGAGTGTAATGCCAAAACAAATATAAGAAATAATTTATTTGCAAATAAATTTCTTTGAAAGAAATGTGTTATCATGCCTCAGTCAGTGAAAGTGTGTTCCCTACCCCTAGACCTCAGAGGGTTAAAACGAGGCAAATGCCAAGGTTGCCCACAATCACCTTTGCTTTTTGCTATTGCCATGAGCCATTGTTCATCACTTTGAGGTCTTCTCCTCTATTTAAGGATACTGCACGCAATCAATCAGAATTTAAAGTATCACTGTATGCTGATGATCTTTTATGGTATGTATATGATCCGGCTTTTTCAGTTTTTTTTTTCAATTTTGAGTATTCTGGATAATTTTAGTTCCTTCTCTGGTTACAAACTAACTTGCAAAAGAGTGAGTGTTTTCCTGTTAATAAAGCTTCTCTGCAACTTAATCAGTTAGACTTGCCTTTTCAAATGATCCACTCCAGCTTTAAATATTTAGGCATTCGTATTACATATTCTTTACCTAATATATTCACAGCAAATTTTACTCCCTTAATTACAAAGAAGAAATCTGAGATTAAACGGTGGGGGAACTTTACTCTTTCACCAGTTGGTAGAATTACTGTAATTAAAAAAAAAAAAACATTTAGCCTAAATTTGTTTTTATTTCCCCCTTTTTTACCTCTCTAGACAAGTTGATTGTTACTTTCATATGGAGTGATAAATCTCCAAGGATTCGCAATATCCTCCTACAAAAATGTAAGACAAGTGCCTCGTGCAAAGGGGATTAAGGGGGACATGTTCCAGGTATATAAGATTCTAATAGGTCTGGATGCTCTTCAGCCAAATGGCTATTTCAGTATTAGTTTAAATACTAGAACTCGTGGCCATAGGTGGAAATTAGCGGGAGAACATTTTAAAATGAATTTGAGAAAAAGACTATGGAATGTCTTGAAAAGACTATCTTCCTGTTCATGTAATGCAAGCCTGGGTTCCTTTAAATTAGAGCTAGATAAGATTGTAACAACTCTGAGCTACTAGTTATCCCCAAATGAGCTTGATGGGCCGAATGGGACCTACAAACTGTATCATCATGGGTTCAGCCTTCAGTGCCACCCTATGCAGGCCAACATGGATAACGGACTCATTGATGGACTTGATCCGTAATTACAGTTTACACCTAGCTTTTAGGGGGGTTGGGCAGCCAGAGGTTTTCTTTCTCCTTACTTGGGAGTTTTTGCTTTCTTTATTTAATTTCTTTCCTTCCTTTTCCCCCATTCTTTATTAATCTCTCTAATGTTTACTGTATCACAACACATCCACCTAAAGCACCTAGAGATGACTGTTGTGGAACACACTATATAAAAATAAATCGAATTGAATAACAACAATAAAACTAAATGAGACTGTCATGTCCAATAAATTGTGGACTATGGTGGACAATGTACACCACTTGTTTTTCAGATCATGTACTTCTCTACATCCTATTAATAACTGCACTGTGTCCATTCACCCCCAGTTACTATAGTAAGCAAGTGGCAGCCATTGAACGTGATGTGCACATGAACACTGACATATGAATTCAGATTTGCCCGTAATCTGGAAAACCAAGGAGTGTACAAGTGTTGCTATCAACTCAAAATACTGAACTAATATTTTGTTACAGCAAAGATTGACGCTTTTGATAGATATTAACAAGATTAAGCACGCACAGTTAAAGGGCTTGAAAGGCAATCAATGTGAAAAACTGGAAAAAAAAAAAGTGGACCAAATCAGTTCCTGGAATTAATCCCTGAGAATTTATGACAATTGTTAATGCAAGTAACGCAAAGTTTGTCAGTATTCCAGTTGCTTCTGCCACTCAAACGTCAAGCTCTGCTGTCTTTCCTGTCATCCACCCCCACTGCCCACTATTTCAATGTGGGACGAGTATAGAGATGTCCTCTATCAACTGCCACAAATCCATTGGTGCAGATGAGATCCTCCCAAGAATACTCAAGAGTTGCATGCAAGATATTCCTCTCTGTGATATCAACAGTTCGGCTTTCTAAACCATGTGAACAGTTCGCTCTGCATTGGATCCTGAATGACATCACATTAAATTTAAATTCTGTGCAGTTTGGCAGCTGACAGAAAAGTTCTACAATATACTACAGCTTGATGGATTCTGTGTACAAGGCCTGTGATGTATTGGGCTCAGTATACACATTAATTATTAATTACTGATTTTTCCAAGACCTTTGATGTTGTACATCACACAGCAGCTGTACAGTGCCTCCTGGACCTTGGAATGAGACTATGTGTGGAGTTGCAAAGGGAAGCATACTGGGGAGTATGGTCTTCCTAGTACTGATTAACAGTGCCCTCCGGGGCAGATCACTGGAAATGTGTCAATGACTTGAATGAATTTGGCTGATGTGGCAGAGCTCTCTGACTATGGATCAGGCTAAAAGGCTGCAAAGTAGAGGTACAACCAATCCCACTTTTTCAGTGCCGATACAATCATGCTACCTGAATAGAGGGTATTTGCCAATATGTGTACCGATCTGATACCAGAACTTTAAAAAAAAAAAAAAAAAAATTTTAAACTATGCAAAAATATCACTTACACTTTGTGGCGATAGCAGCCCCTCATGTATTACAAGCTGTAGCAAGTCTGGAAAACAGCCCAAGCTACTGACTCCCAAATCATCCATTGCTTATGTCATATTACTCACTTTGTCTTGCACTATTGCGTTCACTTTTTTTTTGTGGGATTTTCCACCAAACGCTACTTCTACCTCTTACACTCATCCTGCTGCAAAGGATATGCACATGACATCACAGCAGGTGGAAGTCATTGTGCTCACACCCAGTGAAGAGCAGAAAAACTGAGCAACAGTGTTAGCGTTCAGCTTGAATGCCACTACAGCACATCTAAAATGAGAAAGAGCTGTTGTGTGATTGATTGCACAAATTGATTTAACAAGAAATTGGATCTTTTTACAGACTGACAAAAATTAAATAAGTATCTAATGGGGATCTGTCATACATGGCCAGTATCTGATTCATCTATCTGATTAGGTATGGATTGATGCAAATACTGATCCCAAGTACAGGGATCAGTACTGGGCCCGCTACTGTTCATTTTATATATGCTACCTCTTGGTAAAATTATTAGAAATCATACTGTTGGGTTTTATTGTTATGCTGATGATACACAGTTATATATATCTATTAAGCGTGATGATGCTAAATTTCAGAAGAACATTTTTCAAAGAAAAAACAGAAGTACTGGTAATTGGTTTGAAGGCTGCATGAAATTAGTATCACCACCTCAACATTGGTGGCCTTCCTACACAACTTAACACAGTGGTCAGAAATCTTGGTCTTCTAGTTGATTCAGTTGTTTCGATGCTCATATAAGAAGTATTACTTGAACGGCGATTTATCATCTACGGAACATAGTCAAGCTTCTGAAGATGCTCTCCCTTCTTGATGAAGAAAAATTAATACATGCCTTTATAACTTCCAGACTGGATTACTGTAATACCCTACTCTATGGTTGCCCATCTGGCTCCTTACATAAACTTCAGCTGGTACAGAATGCAACAACACTAAAAAAAATTGATCACATTAGCCCTGTCTTATGGTCCATTCACTGGCTTCCAGAGAAGTCTTGGATTGACTATAAAATACTGCTATTCACTTATAAAGTACTGAATGGGTGTGCACCAGAATACCTTAGTGATCAGCTGGCCTCATATAACCCTCCGCACTTGCTTCATTCACAAGTTGCAGGATATCTGTTAGAAATAGCTATGGCAGGCTGCTGAGTTTTCTCCAATAGGGCTTCTCAGCTGTGGAATGGTCTTCCACCAGATGTGCGGGATTCAGGCTCACTCTCAATATTGAAGTCTAGACTGAAAACACACTTGTTCAGTCTAGCCTATAGGGACTTTTGTCCTAGCTTTAGCTAATTGTTCACTCCCAGTTAGACCTGTAGTGTGAGGTGTAGAGCTGGGTGGGGATCAGTGCCACTGGCTTTGGATAAACTGAATTGACAGTGCTGTCACTCTAGCTTCACAATTGCTTGTGGATTGGAGTACTGACATTTCAGGGACTCCCTATGCCTGCATTCCCACTTGCCTCTCCCTCCTACTCATGCTGCCATAGCCATATCTGCTGGAGCTTACACACTGTACTTACATATTGCACTCACCTAACTGTTAGCACTGCCTATAGTCTCCCTACTTTGACTAATTGCACATTTTATCTCCCCTACTCCTCCTGGGGCATGCTGCCTGGAGACCCCAAAATTATCAAGATATTCACACCCTGCTATGAGCGACGTCCCCACTGCCCATGACATCCATCCATCTAGCTCGCCCTTCTGCCTGTGTCCTCCATGTATGCCCAGCTGCAATACTACTCGTTGCCCTGGGTTCTAAAGGAGCACCAGCACCAGCTTTTATCACCTTCCTGTGTCCCGGTTGTGACTCAAATTTTATGACTTAGACAGTGTGACTTGGCACTTAGCCATCTCGCTGATTTGACTTTCCCTGTCGGCCCCAGGTGTATGGGCTCCCCTATGCACTATACAAAAATAAATTTGTTGTTGTTTGATCAGTGCACCTCTACTTAAAAGCATGCAGAAATGGGTTAGTAAAATTCTTGGTCTGACATTGTCAAATCTCAAATTTAAGACTTAATACACCGTGGACACCTTGTATTTATCTAGCTTGTTTCTAGGTGATGAGGATGGATTGAACCTCACCTGGACAGTGACCGCTCTGCGACCTAGTCCCTCCTCATCCAGCTCCTCATCTGAA
Source organism: Stomatorhinus walkeri (assembly GCA_026784285.1). Lineage (NCBI taxonomy): Eukaryota > Metazoa > Chordata > Actinopteri > Osteoglossiformes > Mormyridae > Stomatorhinus > Stomatorhinus walkeri. The sequence goes on from JAODUD010000096.1 coordinate 113,731, forward strand.
CCTACAGAAAAGCATAAGGAACAGGATACTTTATTAATCCATCTATTTTCTATACCCGCATGGCTGATGCAGGGTCATGGGGGTCCAGAGGGGTATGGCAAAGAATAAACAGATCG
>JAODUD010000096.1:238389-249601 GCA_026784285.1 Stomatorhinus walkeri
ATGATGAATCTTAATGGAACGGTCATAGTTGACCAGGAGCACAAAATTGTTTAACATGAAATGAACACAGCAAGAGGCTTAAAATATAGTCGTCCTTCATCACTTCACGCTTCAACTTTTGCAGCTTCACTCTATCGCAGTTTTTTGTATAATAATTAAGAAGTTGATAGAAACAGCGAAAATCATACAGCGCTACGCATCAGAAGCATCTTTGCTCTTGAAGTGATTACAATTTCTGAGAACTTTTATCTAAGCCCCATGATGGGTCCTAAACGTGCTGCTTCTTCTAGTCCTTCTGATGATTAAACTAAGTGCCGGAAGAAGATGCTTACCTTCCAGGAGAAGTAGAAACTCTTGGATATTATCAAAGATGGCAAGAAAATCGTGGAGGTTGCCCACCATTACTTGAATGAGTCTACTGTTTGCTCCATCCGTAAAGATGAAAAGAACATCCGTGCAACAGTTACTGTCTCTTTCAACAAGGAAGCAAAGCACGTCTGCCCTAGCTGTTTGGATCAGTGACAGCTGCAATAAAAACATTCCAGTGGATTCACTGGTCATCTGGGAGAAGGCGAGGCAGCTCTATCAGCGCTTTCCAGTGGATGAACCTCAACCAGGACCCTCTTCTGCAACGTTCATGGATTTCACGGCGAGAAAGGGTTAGTTCGAGAAGTTCCAGAAGAGGTATCATCTTAAGAGTGTTGGAGAAGCTGCCTCTGTTGACCAGCCTGCAGCAGTACTATGTGAACAACACATTCCAGAAGATCCTTGAGGAGGGCGAGTATCATCCAGAACAGGTGTTCAATAAGAACCAAACAAAACTTTTCTGGAAAAGAATGCCTTCCCGGACATTCATTGTCAAGGATGAGGCCAAGGTCCATGGCTTCAAGGTGTATAAGGATCATTATGTGTGGTAATGCTGAGGGATTTTCGCTCAAGTCTGCCCTTATCTACAAGGTAAAGAACCCTTAGAGCTCTGAAGAATTAAAACAAGAACCTGTTGCCAGTGCATTGGATGCACAATGACAAGGGCTGGATCATGAAGCAGCTGTCATTGGACTGGTTCCATGAGTGCTTCATCCTCCAAGTCAAGCTGTATCTCTTGGAGAAGGTAGTCAAGTTTAATGTCCTTCTCCTCATGGACAATGCTAGAGGTCATGTGCAAGACCTATCCTATGACGGTGTGCATATTCGAGTTCCTTCTTCCCAACACCACTTCACTGATCCAGCCCAATGATTAAGGCTTTATTCGCGCGTTGAAGGCCCTCTACACATGAAAAACCCTGCAGTACCACGTGAAAGGCATGGACCTTGAGGAGAACTTCTTGCTGAAGGAGTACTGGCAGCAGTATACCATCGCGACCTGTCTGAAGAACAGCAAGGACATGAAGACGGAGACGGCCAGCTGGACGAAGTTGTGGCCTGAAATTGTCCAGGACTACAGAGGATTCAACCCAGAGGATATAAGCAACTCGGCAGTGGATAAGGCAATTAGGCTAGCCAAGATGCTGGGAGATGAAGGTTTTGCGGATATGACCCGCAATGACATGGATGAGCTGCTGGAGATGCATTCGGATCCCTAAACTGACAAGGATCTGGTGGAGATCACTAAGTCTGTGAGTGAGGAGGAGGAGGAAGAGTAGCCAGAGGTTACTGGGGGTCAGCAGGAGGAAGTTAGCCTTACACTTGAGCGTCTCTGGCAAGTTGAGAACTATTAAGGAAGTACAGGACATGATTGGCGAATGGGACCCACAAATGATGCTTGCATTGTGGTTCTGGAATGCACTTAATGGAGTGATGGAATACTACAAAAGCCTCCTCACGCATATGAAAAGACAACGCCAGCAATTGCCTATCACAATCTATTTACCCACTTTTTCCTTTTAAAATGATGATTTAAAATACAATAAAGTGTTAAATAAGAGTAAAATTCACTGTGTTTTGTGTAGGTCAGGTAGTTGTAGAATATGTACCCATTTTGGAGTTACTGGATCCCATTGCATTGAAGTTATTGCAAGCAATCAGTATTTTATTATTCTGACAGTAATTCATTGACGACCCCTAAATCAGCAGCGCGCGAGCACCTCTGAGGCTGTGGAATTTATCTGGCTGTCTTTCGACCACCTTATGCCTGCTAGCATGAGTGAAGCATCACCGCTAAGTTTCTGAGTGCCCCTGAATGCATCCTGATGCAGCAATGTGTGTGTGAGTGTGTCGTATGTGTTCATGTGCACTCCTGCATCTGCACGTGCGTGTCTCTGCCTGTGAGCATGTTAGTTAATAAAGGAGGGGGGGGGGGGGGCGGAGGGGGTCACCAATGTTGACAGGTGGCCGTTGTAAAGAGGGCTGCCAAAGCTCAGGTCTGACTGTCGGGGGTGAGATGGAGAGAAAGGGATGGATGGGGGTGGGGAATGGAGAGAGGCAGTAAAAAAAACACCCAGCAGCTGTCGACCTAATTCCTCTAACACGGTGCTTGTGCTCTGATTAGAAAACAGATATGGCCTCTAATTTACTCCTGCCACCAACTAATGCTGTATATCTCAATCCCTCAGTCCCCACTTGCTTGCCACAGCTCAGCCAGGCCGCACGTGCCGATCTCCTACAGACCTCCCCACCATGTCGATGGACACCGGTGCATAGTGTGCACACAATTGCCACATCACGTTTTTCTGTTTAGTTACACACCAGGACAAACACAAAGAGGGTCTTACTGCCTTCACAGCTGAAGGACAAAGAGTCAACAGAGCACTAGCAATGAGAGAGGAAAAGAAAGCAGAGGTCCTCAAAGCATATTCATAAATCAGCAGAGCACTTACATTCCCAGGGTACACAGGACAGAGTCAGAATAAAAACAAAACACTGCAATTCTCTGGTAATCTTGCATTTAAAATGCATTTTTGTGCTTCACTGAATTAAATCAAAAGTAGCAGTGCGTTTAAAACGTGTACTGTACCACCTCCTACTGGATATATGTGCTGACTACTATTTTACTACAGGAAAATAAATTTTAGAACATACATTCCACCATCATGGTTTACTGTAAATATAATATATGTTCTACCAACATTGCAGTGCTTTAGAGCAAAACTAGTGAAATAGTATTAGTAAAGTTAGTAAAGTAAACTGATCAAAGGTTTTAACCCAGATGCCATGCGTGTGGTGACGTGTGTAACGTGTGGCACCCATATTCAGTCGCCTTGGTCTAGATGCTGATGCTGCCGGGCTGCCAGGTTACACAGGCAGCAGCAATTTGCAGGAATAAAGAAGCAAGGAGAAGCCAAGGGAGTCTCCTGGGAGAGACTGGGGACAGAGGGAAGAGAGACATGAAAGAAGCAGAGGTACATGTCATACAGCCAGACACACACAAAGGTAAAGCAGAAAGGGAAAAAAAACATAAAATAATCAATCATGGTGGTTAAAGTAAGATTGCTCACGAGTATCGAGGAGGGATGGTCATATTGTTAAACAGGGAGCATGGTGGGTCACACGACAGCACCGAGACAAGAAATATACAGGTGGAGAAAATGACACCAAAAAGCTGTCCCACAGACAGGAGGCACATAACACAGGAAGAGTGAAAAGGGTTAGACAATGAGGGAGCAAGGGTGTAATGAGTGAGTTCTCTTCGCAGGACTCTGCTTGAGTGTCATAGAGCCCCATCAGAACAGGGACAAGGAGTTTCAAGCGCAGCTGGGGATGCAGGACCCCCTGAAGCAGACAACTTAATTCTCAGGACACTTCCAAGAGGTCAGTGTACACACAAGCATCATTCGTGCGACAATTCTGTGTTTTATCACACATGTACGTGACTGGGCGAGCTAGCCGTATGCGTGTAGGTACATGCTTGCATGTTGTTTCTTTTATTTATATTTTGGTCTCTCTCTCTTTCTCTCTCTTCATGGTGTGAAAATACTATGCAAATGAGATGGTTATTACTGCATTGCTCATCAAGCAGCACGGAGAAGACATTAATAGGCTGATGAATATGCATGTGAATTTGTTAATTAAGTTAATTATTCTGCTGAAAATGCATTCATCTTCCAAGGACATCTTCCCCAGGATTTCAACCTGTTCATCTCATTAGTCATGCAGTATGCTATAGGAGGGGATACAGAGGGAAACACAATTGTACTTTTTAAGTTGGGCTTAAACTGAAAAAACAGATGCCTGATTCAGAGCACAAAATATATTTTTATTGTCTAATAACAGAAAAGCATCTTTCAAAAAAAAAAGAAATGTCTCACTTGGTTTCAAAACGTCAGCTTTCTTTCTCTCCAATTTTCACAGATTTTTCATTCTATCTTTTACTCTCCAGTAGTTAAATCCTCTTGGTTTCCTCTAATTGCTTATAAAAACCTCTTAAATTAACTTTTTGTGCCAACTTTCCAACACATTAATTAATTGCTGTAGCCAATTTAGTGTCATTGTGCAAATGAACTGCAGCACAAATGGTCCTGCAGGGCCACCTTCCACACCCTCAGCCCCCCATCCCAAAAGCCCCTGTGCTCTTATGGAGGCCAACCCATTAAAGTCACTCAGGAGGCTTATTGAGCAGCAGAGGCAGCGGGGTGCTTGCTCATAAGGGGCCCTTGCAGAGGAGGGCTACATGGTTACCCCTGCAGCAGCATCCAAACCTTTCCAGATAGCACCACTTGAGAAAGTAAAAAACAATTTATCTTGTACTCATTGACAATATTGCCATGTATATTAAAAGTGCACATACAAAATAAGGCTCCACCACTTTTAATGGGGGAAAAACTAGAGTGACAGATTTTATACAGTGATAGAATTATACAGTGACAGGCGGACATTTCAGGTCCAGAAAGTAAAAATCCAAACCAGGATTTTGTTTCAACTAACTAGTTGAGTGTTCTTTGACTGTAACTCTTTATGCTCAATTGGTTGGTTGAAACAAAATCTTGGTTTGGGTTTTTACTTTTCTGGACCTGAAATATCTGCCTCTGGACAGAATCTATAAAGCAAACAAGTTCAAGGTTCATAGGTGAGAGATCATTTCCTAAAGTAAAAGCTGAAATTTTCCAAATGCATAAATGCATAAAACCTGAAGAGGACATGATGGACAAAGGCTGTAATATGTGAACTAGAAGAGAATATTTCATTAAACAACAGGAAACCCTCCTTCCATTTTCTGTGTCCTATTCTGGGTTGCGGAGGGTGCAAAGCCTATCACCGGTGCTATGGGCACAAGACAGGGAACAAAACAGGATGGGGCACTAACCCATCGCTAGGCACACTCACACACCTTTGTGAAATTTGGTAAGTCCAATTAACATCAATAAGTTTTTGGACTGTGGGGCGGGAACTGCAGCACCCCATAATTACACAGGGAGAAAATGCAAGCTCTACACACATGGAGCCATGATGGAGGCAAAAACCCTGGTCCCAGAGCTGTGAGGCAACAATGTTAAGCACGGTGCCACCATGCTTCCCCAGCAAGAAACCATTAAACATTATACATTATGATTTTAAGAAACATTCTACTATCAGTTAACTCTCCAAAAAACACATAGGTTAAAACAATATCACATTGTTATTAAATAACCATCTTCAGAACATGACCAAAATACATCATGCCACTTACTTTTTAGAATTACTAGTAAAACAATGGCATTGGTAATTTTAACAGACTGAATGATTAATTTAAAAACACATTGTGGTTTTCAATTTCTTGTGCAGGTTGAATCAAATCTCTACATCACTGAAATTGCTTTTCCACATACTTCCAAACAGTCAGCTTAATCTGATAAGAGCGACTGTTCAGAGCTTGTACGCAAATATCTGCCCATCATGGTATCAACTGATGCCCTTATGGGGACCTGACCAAAGGAACTTGTTCATGATATTGTGGTGCATACGCTTAACTTTCACAGTATGCCCTTTTGCATCCATGATGACACCTGGGTAGCCTTCATTGTCGTAATGAATGACACATCACTTTCCAATGTGCTTTAACTAAATTTCAGGTTTGGTACAGTGACCTGCTGGGGACTGATCAGATGAAAGAGGAATATCAGCCAATATAACCCCCTGAAGCTTTGGCAGGGGCAGTCCAAAACACCTTCCTTCCTTTTACAAGGACATAACATTTTTCAGTACTTCATCTGGACAGGCGTCAAACTGATGATCTCATTCCTCCTTGTGCATTTTATGGAAGTTATTGCAGGTACAGTTCCTATAATGAGATTAAAGTAAAACCCTACACTTTATTTTTATTCACAACACATGAAAAACAGACCTGACACTCTGCAACAAACAATCAGTTTATTGGTCATTTTGACACTCTGCAACAGACAATCAGTTTACTGGTGCAGGCAGCAACCCAATGGTCTAGTGAAGACAAACATTTGAATTATTGACATGAATACTATTATGCTGGAAAAGTAGGGATTCAGCACTACAGTGGCAGCCTGTGGAACCAACTGTCTAATCGCTCTATCGTCCTTGGTGCCATTACAGACACCTCTGCTCTTTTCACCACCCACCAGACCCCCCCCACTAATTCAGAGCACAGATCTCACCCCTCGGCATGATGGGTTGGAGGAGGAACACTTCCCCAGGGGACACCACTGAGATCTTACTCACTACATCTACATGTGTAACTTAGTCGAGCTACGGTTATAGCTCGATTACGACATTTAATCGGACTACTGTCCTTGTCCCAGTATACATGCATGGGAAGGGAATCAAACTATTGAATGAAGTATGTCTGACTCTGCTATTATAGGTGGATATATGGCTTCTTTCAGCTTGTTAGTATTGGGCTTTCTCTGGATGACCTATTACGTGATAGACATGAATAATAATAATAATAATAATAATAATAATAATAATAATAATAATAATAATAATAATATAGTAATAATGGATGTGTGTGAAAATTAAGTGATACAAGCTTTAATTGTGATCTGGTCAGAAGAACAGATACAAAATCAGTATAGCAAAACAATAAAGTATTTTTTTTTATTTTGTTTTGTTTAATATTCTATGACAGCACAGTTTTGTAAAATTTTTTAAACAAAAATGAGTTCATCATTAATTTCTAACAAACTCAACTAGCAGTGTATTAAACAGCAGGGACAAAAATTATTATGATTGTCTCGGAGAACGCATGCAGCACTCAAGCAAAAGCAGAGGAGGTAAACTTTAAACTGATTTTTATACATATCCTAGATAATCTTGTAAATAAATAATCATCATAATAATCAACAGCATTGAGCTTTAATCGTCACAGCATTGAGAAGTAACTAAATAATTATTTAATACATGTACTCAAACTTACTTTACCAAGTAGATAAACAAGAAATATAGTAAACAGTGCTGGAAACGGGTGTCAGGCATGTCATCATCAGGGAGCTTCCTGTGAGGCTGCTATCAAAGTACACTCATGTCATATGATTTTACAGGGGTTAAAAGCTTTTGCTCGCTCCTATGTGTATGTGATACTACAGAAAGACGAGCTGTCTGAGGCAGTCTGTGCCGCTCAGCCTACAGGACGCCGGTCTTTAGACTGCATAAGGGGGTATGGGGCAAATTTACCATCATGGAGCATGGTGCTCTCCCCTGCCATGATCTGTCATGGGGAGATAAAGTAGCCCCTGATTGATAGCAGGACTTCAGTCCCTAATGTGGGTGGGTGATATGTGTGCCCTCCTGCTTTCGCTCTTTATCCCTCTGTTGCCTTGGCACTGGTGCCCAGCACCTCCCTCTCCTAGCAGCTCCCTCTGGGGCACATTAATTACCATGCTGAATCTAGTGTGTACATGCACACGCACGCACGCACGCACACACACACACCGTCTCTCTCTCTCTCTCCTTCAGGCAAGGCAGGGAAGAAGGTGAAGACACTCCTCTGAAAGATTCTTCCAGCCTAAGGCTCAGCTGTGCCTGGGTCTGCTGGGAAGTCGGGGTAGGGGGGCAGTACCACTCAGATTGACTGCATCTGAATGTGTGCCAAACTACTTACATGCTTGTGGGTTCATTCTGGGGTGGGTGGGAGCAATCTCTTTGAGCCTGATCATGGATATCACTGACGCGTGAGTGAGTACATGGCCGGCATTCTAAGCCCGTGTTCAAGCTTTTACTGCTTAAGAGTAGTTTTTATCTTAAACCTACCATATAACAACATTCACATGCAACAAGGTTTTATGAAAACATTTATGAGTGAGATTCTGCAGAAGAGGTGTGTAATCAATCCCCAAATGTGTCAACAGTATAAATGGTTAAAATCTAAAATGGCACTCAATCTGGATGAAAATATCAATTAAGGTTCTTATTATAACTATACTAATGTACAAAGCCAATACTGAATGAAACAGCTACTTCTCCAAATTACATTACTGCAAAGTGTATACACAGTTTCATACTGATATATGCCTATGATTTTAAGAATTTAATACAGCAGCTCAGCTGCTCGTTAAAGCAAATACCTGACCTTCAGTCAGTCATATGTCAGCAGTACAATGCATAAAATCATGCAGGTCAGGGGCTCCAGTTAATGTTCACATAAAATACCACAATGGGGAAGAAAGGTGACTTTGAAAGTGATATGGTTGTTGGGACCAGCCAGGCAAGTATGAGTATTTCCAAAACTGCTAATCTACTGGGATTTTCACACACAGCCATCTCTTAGGTTTAAAGAGAACAAGTCAAAAAAGAAAAAATATCCAGTGATCAGTGGTTCTCTCTGAAAATGCCTTGTTGAGGACAGTGGTGGCAGAAGTATGGCCAGACTGGTTCAAGCTGATACTGATAAGGTATGCAGAAGAGCATCTCAATGCACATGTCAAACTGGACAATGGAAGATTGGTAAATTGCTCAGATAAGTCTTGATTTTTGCTGTGACATTCTGATGGTACAGTCAGAATGTGGCATAAACAACATGAAAGCATGGATCTAACCTGCCATGTATCAGCAATTCTGGCTGGTGGAGTTTGTGTAATGGCGTGTGAGGATATTTTCTTGGCCTACATTAGTATGAGCTGAGCATCAACTAAATGAACTAGCAAGATGTACCTAATGAAGTGGCCAGTGACATGTACAGTGTACCAGACACAGCTTCTTTGTCTTAGGGCTGTGGAAATAGAGGCTAACAAGGAGGTGGAACTGCGGCGGCTAAGCATGGGCGAACAAAAGCCGGTGCCTCTTCCGTGCAGGGTGCCAAAACCAGGTACGTCTCCACACACCATCCTGCCTGCCGGAGATGGGTCTGATGCCCCAGACGCTCCTCGAACTTGCCCGCAATCTCCCCTGAGTTCACCAGTCCCTCAGGATGGGAGTAATTCTGGTTTTGATGTTAGCCGACATATCGTGCTTGTTCCAGTGTTTCGGGAAAATGAAGTGGACGCCTAATTTTCCATATTTGAGCGCATTGCCACGTCTTTGAACTGGCCTAGGCATCTTTGGTCTCTCCTGTTGCAATGCAAGCTAGTGGGTAAGGCGCAAGAAGTGTGTTCGGCCCTCGCCTTCGAGCAGAGCCTGGATTATGATATAGTGAAAGCTACGGTTTTAAGGGCTTACGAACGTGTACCTGAGGCTTACCGGCAGAGTTTCCAGAAGCTTAATAAATCCCCCAGCCAGACCCATGTAGAATTCGCCAGGGAAAAGACCACCCTGTTTGATAAATGGTGTACCGCCAGTGGTCTGTGTAACCTTGAACAGCTCAAGGAATTGATTTTGTTGGAAGAGTTTAAAAACTGTGTCCCTGATCGCATGGTGGTATACTTGAATGAACCGAAGGTAGCTTTCCTGACTGAAGCTGCTACCCTCACGGATGAGTTTGTGCTTACGCACAAAACTGTGTTTACTCCAACTCCGTTACCTCGAAAAGTTCAGCCTCGGCCGGTTACTTCTCCCCCACCGCCTGTGGAGAAGCGTGAGTGCTTCTATTGTCATGAGGTGGGTCATCTTATTTCAGTATGCCCGGCCCTTAAACGAAAGGAAGCTCGTGGCGTGACTTGAAAGGTGCAGGTTGTAGCTGGTATAGACAGTGCTTCACCCCTATCTCAAGAAGTGGAGGCCTCCTTCCAGCCCTTTGTGTTCTTGGGTTCGGTTTCGCTCAGTGAGACTGATGTGCGACACCCTGTGACTATCTTGGAGGATACGGGTGCTGTCCAATCGTTTCTGATGGAAGGCATCATCCCTCTTGATAATGCATCGTATTGTGGTACCAGTGTTCGGGTCCATGGCATTGATTTGTGCGTGACAGCTGTTCCTTTACACAATGCATTCCTAAATACCCCTGACTTCTCTGGTTTTGTACGTGTTGCAGTCAAGACTTGCCTACCCGATCCGGGTATTTCATTTATTTTAGGGAATGAGATCGCGGGGGAAAGAGTTGTTCCTCTGCCCGAAGTCGTTCCCGAACCAGTGCTTAGTTCAGATGATGTTGCTGTGGAACATCCCAAGGTGTTTTCGGCCTGTGTGCTCACACGTGCCCAACGACGTAAACTCGCGGACATTGACCTCGGCTCGGTTTCTCGAAAGCTTCTTATCGCTAAGTAGTTCTTAAGTTTACCTTAACCTCTCTCTTAACGTAACGGAACGTTTCTTGAAGCGTTCGTACGCTAAGTATATCTTACATACGTCCCACGTTTGTAAGGTTGGTCGGGACCACTCTTAACTTTCTCTTAGCATAGTTTCAGCTCAAGCCGCCACCGAGCAGCAGTCTTTAGAAATCAGCAGTGTATTCAAGTCAAATTATGGCACGTTATTAATGTTGTATTAATGATGGAATATAGTCTAGACCTATTTAAGAATTTTATTTTGATATCATAACTAATTGAGTGACTTTTAATTAACCTATTTCAAATGTGATTAATGCATTAAAATTGGCAATGACTTTTAATACAGAAGACGTGGCAAACAATTTGGCTCTAATCGGCTAAGATCGTATAAATGTATTATCATGGTGGCGTTCAGAAATCTACCAACTATGCCACTGATACAACACGTTGTTGTGCTAAATGTAAGACGGCGCCGGTTCTGGAGCCATGTCGTTCGTGTAAATTTTTTTATTAGGCAAAACTTCAGCCCTTCTGATATTTTGCCTGAGGTGGCTATTTTAAAAAAGTTTCACCTTCCAAGGCAACAGATTATGGAGCTTCTGGACCTGCTCAGACCTGCGCTTGCCAGACCAACGCGTCGTAGCTGCGCATTAAGTCCCGATGTCCAGCTACTTGCAGCGCTCCGGTTT
>JAODUD010000096.1:253782-266662 GCA_026784285.1 Stomatorhinus walkeri
ACATATTGGTGGAGAATTTAATTAATTGAACATATTGGTGGAGATATTAAACTTATATTGAGCTAATAATTTTTCCTTACACAGGTCAGATTCATTTTGGAACAAAGTTCTTTCGACTGATGAGACAAAATTTGAATTATTTGGTCATAACTAAAAGCGCTTTGCATGGCAGAAGAAGAACACCCCATTCCAAGAAAAACACCTGCTACCTATTGTCAAATTGGGTGGAGGTTCCATCATGCTGTGGGGTTGCGTGGCTAGTTCAGGAACTGGGGCCTGTATTACAATTGGATGAGAGAGGGATATAGGGCTCTTTAAGGAACAAACAGACACCCTTAGGTTCACTCAAAAACACTTAATAAGTAATACAAAATAACTTTGCATTAACATCAATCCCAAGCTTTCATATTGAAAGTAAAGCAAAATAACCTCGTACTACAAGGAATATAAAGATGAAAAATGAACAATAAAATATAGAAAATGTGAATTATTATCACGAGCGTTGATAATCAATCCCCATAATCAATGAAACGCATAAGCAGCTACAAAACTATTTACACTCAGACATGCCATCATCACCCATGTTCACACACGAACTGGGGAGCCCATTTCAGTCCTGGTAGAACACCAACACGCGAGTCCCGATTTAGTGGCAGGCGATGCGCGTACTATTCCACGGCTGAGCTCCGGTCAGTACTAGGATCTCCTCCTTTCTTTATACTAAATTTAGTGTTGCATGTGGGCAGGGGGTAAGCTGGCCAGGCTCACCCCTTCCCCCCAGGAAATATGTACTCTAATTCCCCCTTTTGTCCGAGTGATGCTGCTTGCAATAACATAGTACAATAGGTGTCCTTGCCCCAGGTGTCTTCGTGCAATGCCTCCCTGTTGCCCCCTAAAGGCAAAATAGGGTGCTATATACCGACCCGCCCCTGCCTCCCGAAACCAAGATAAGCATTTTACATGCTGATCTAATGGCCCAGATTAGTGTCCTGGCTTCTTTTTAGGAGCCCAAGTAATTTAAGGTGAAAATGTGGTTTTACAGGGGATCGGTAAATAACACGTTTGTCCAGTTCAGTAACATTCGGGGTAAATCATGGAAGATTGATCTGAATTTCAGGATGATCAGTCCACACACGATCAGAATTAATCCACAGTTACAACTTCCCAGAATATTATAGTAAAAGGATTAATTCCATGCCACGTGGGTGGCATAATCATCTGCGACTTCTTCCTAATACAGGGGCCCTAAAAAGGCATTCATGCAGAGGGAGAAGTACAGTGTTCTGTAATGGCTGTCACAGTCCCCTGAATATCATCATAAATCTATGGGATGATTTGAAGTAGGCTTTCCATGCTTGGCAGCCATCAAATTTAACTGAACTGGAGAGATTTTGTATGGAAGAGCATTCTGTCAAACATACCTTCATCCAGAATTCAGACACTCATCAAAGGCTATAGGAGGTGTCTAGAGGCTGTTATATTTGCATAAGGAGACTCAACTAAGTATTTATGTAATATCTCTGTTGGGGTGGCCAAATTTATGCACCTGTCTAATTTTATGATGCATATTGCATATTTTCTGTTAATCCAATTAACCTAATGTTACTGATGAAACACTACTGTTTCCATAAGACATGACATATATTAAAAGGAAGGTGCTATTTTGAAAGCTCAGCCAATGAAAAACAAAAATCCAAAAAATTAAGAGGGTTTCCCAAACATTTTCATATGACTGTATTCGATTAAAAAATAGCCAGATATGATAGTGCTTTACAATATTAACAATATCTACACAGTATTTCTGATCAATCTGATGTTGTTTTAGTGGACAAAATTTTTTCAAAGGCAAGGCAATTTTTAAGTGATCCCAAACATCTGGACGGCAGTGTATATTATAATGGAATTTTTTGTTGTTCATAAAAACTTCTTTTCATGTATGAAGAAACTTTTAAAATAAATTTTCTTCCAATATAGGAAGTGACCTTCTTTATATTACGAATGAATATACCTCTGTCATGGATCACCCAGGGGAAGCCCCTATGACGTCATGCGGGGCTACCCTGTCATGCCCCCAGGGTTTCCCTAGATGGGAGTTGAGCAGCGGCCGGAGCGCTTCTTCTACACCGGTCCCAAGAACCGACAGGACCGGTTACCGTATGCCCTCCTCTGCCAGCTGATGCCTGTCAGAGTGATTGGAGAGCCTTTTTATTCAAGATCTTCAGCCTATCGTGCTAAGTTTGAGCATTTAATCCCTGCCTGTCTGCACCTCTGCCTGCCTGTTTCCCTGACCCCTGTTCTGCCTTTTTTCAACCTCTGATTCTTAGCCTAACTCTCATATTGCCGACACCGATCGCCTGACCCCTGCCTGTCCCCAGATTTTGAGCCTTGCCTGTTCCCCCTGGATTCCGACGCTGATCGCCTGACCTTTACCTGTTTCCAGATTGCGAGCCATGCCTGTTCCCCTGGATACCGACGCTGATCAACCGACCCCTGCCTGTTCTAACTCCTTGTTTTTTTGAATTTCCATTTCTGTCCTACCGCTCTCTCCCTGGTTTTACAGAGAAGATAATAAAACCTTTTTTTCCCCCCTGGACTGATCAGCTATCGCGTCCTCCTTATTTTCCGGTGCCCCGCCATGACAACCTCAGTATTATATGGCTGTGACAGCTTCACAAAACCCACTAGGTGTCACGGGGGCAAGGCACGGGGCAGGTAGAAAAAGAAGGTGACGATCCATTAGTGGTTCTGAGAAACTAAAAGACACTAGGTAAAGCTACAAAGGAACGGACCACGAGGGGTCAAAAAGCAAAATGGGGGAAAACAAAGACTAAATACAAGACATGTCAAAGAAACAAGGTCCAGGAACAAGACAACACAGGGAGCAAGAACAGGCAAGGAAACATAGCACAGACTCATAAAACAACACAGACTAACTTCAGGTCTTCTGATGGATCGATCAACTAAGGAAAAGAATTAAGGCAGAAACATAAATACACAAACTGAACCTCGTAACGACGCAATGAGACATAAGACAATTAAACAATCAACACAGGACAACTAGCAACAGAACAATCAACAAGGACTGGCAAAATGGGCAACAGGTGAAACTAATAATTAAATCAAGGAACTCAGAACCTAGGGAACAGATTCCAAACACTAGGAAAATAACAAATACAAGTAAAACACCACCAAGGGCACAAAGCAAAAAACCAAAAGAGAATGTAAGCCACAAAACAAAGGAACTAGAAAATACAAAAATATAGGTGGGTGGACTCAAACACACATCTGAGGGGTTTAGAAATACATGCTCTACCCATAGAGCCACGTGACAGTCTGGGGAGCTAGGGAAACACGCTAAGAACTTGGACAACACACATATCGTCGCACATTCAATGTGGTGTTCTTTAATAACGAGATGGTTGCACATGTTTTACAACTTTATTGTAATTAACTCAGCTTACACTTCAGACAACAGGCTCACGATCTAGGGCACACATTAGCCGGGAACCAATGTGATGATGGTCACCTTTCAACTTGGAAGTACGGTGAGCCTAAGAGTTCAATGTACCACATCACCTCCCCTTTTAGTCCAAGGTATTGCAATACAACATTTGAACTAGAATACCATTTATCGCCACAATGCATTTACTTCATAATTGGGTCTATCAACATCATACACCTAGTTCAATTAACTGGATGCTGCTACTCTGTACTTAAATCAACTTGTAATTAACTGAAACCAGCAATCTTTCTAAGCTTTTTGTTACCAAATCCAGTCTTGGTAGCTTTGTGGCACTTTTGGAGTAGACTGGAAGTGCCTCAAGGTCACTGCTACAGGAACAGGTGCCTCTGCTGACTTTAGCAGTTCTGATGCTGAGGATGCTGCACTGTAATTATTCACCACTGATTCGATCATCTCAGCTAAAAGTTGTTGACCTGGTAACTCTGTAGAATGACGTGGCTTCAGCAGGTCCCCATGACGTGGGTATTCTTGGTCCGTCGCTTCTCCACGCACTTTGTACGACACAGGTCCTGACTGCTGGGTAATTACTCCTGGAATCCACTTTGGGTTTTCTCCAGCTGTATTTCACAGATAGATCCATTCATCCACATTAAACTGCCTCTCCAAAGCCCTTTTGTCATGTCCTTCCTTCTGAAGATACTGCTTCTTCCTCACTGTTTCCTTAATGCTGGGTTTCAAGAAGTCAAATCTAGTTCTGACATGCCTTTTCAGAACCAAACTGGCAGTCGTACTGTTGGGAGTGGTATGGTACTACAACAAGAAGTGGGAAATTTTGTCTTCAGTGTTCAGATTCTCCCTTGCTAGCTTTTTCAGACCAGTCTTGAATATTTAGATGTATCTTTCAGCTAGACCGTTTGTAGCTGGGTGCTTTGGAGCTCCGGTGATAATTCCATTTCTTCTCACAAACCGCTGAAACTCATCAGACATAAAAGTTGTTGTATTATCTGTGATGATTTGTTCTGGAATACCTTATGATGCAAACAGCCTCTTTAGTCTAGTAACGGTTGAAGTTATTTGCATCATTTCATGAACTTCCAGCCACTTTGAGAATGCATTGACTACAATCATGAACGTGACCCATGAACAGCCCTGCAACGTCTATGTGAAGCCTCCTCCAATCACCTCCTGGGAACTCCCATGGATGCAGGGGTACTTGGTGCGGCTTGTTATGCTCCAGTAGGCACGGCTCACACTCTTTGCAAACCTTTTCAATGTCCATGTCAATATTTGGCCACCAGGCATACTGCTGTGCGAATGCCTTTATTTTCACAATGCCAGGGTGCCCACTGTGGATTTGTTTAAGCACTGCTTCTCTAAATTTTGCTGGTACAATCAGTCTGGTGCACAGCACACACCCTTGCTCCACAGAGAGTTCATCATGCTTTTTGTGGTGCCCTCATAGTTCGTCATAAATTTCTTTTGGCCATCCCTCCATGATGAACCGGTACAGATTTGAGAGCTCTTAATCATTTCTGGTTACCTTGGCAATCTGTTTTGTGCTTAGCGGTACGCTCTCCAGATGGTTGCACATTAATGTTACTATGTAGGCAGAGACCCGGCGTCCTTGGTCTTCGACAGCGGCATACGTGACAACCCATCAGCGCTGCCATGCTTGTCAGATTGACAGTAAACAATGTGGTAATTGTATGCCGACAGTATGATGGCCCAGCACTGGATACAAGCTGCTGCTATAGTAGGAAGCCCTTTATGTTTTCCAAACAGTCTCACTAGAGGTCTATGGTCTGTGAATAAGTTGAACTGTCCCCAAAGATATTAGTGAAACTTTTTCATACCATACACATGGCTCAATGCTTCTTTCTCTATTTATGAATACTTCTTCTCTGCTGGGGGGAGTGTTCGAGAAGCATGAGCTATTGGATGTTCATCTCCGCTTGGCGTAAAGTGTTGAATTACGGCTCCAATCTGTAAGCGGAAGCATCAGATGCAAGTGTCAGTGGCTGCTTCTAATCATAGTGCACTAACACTTTGTCACTTGTCAGAAATTCTTTGCATTTGTTAAATGAATCCTGCTCGACTTTGCTCCACCTCCATGTGACTTAGTCCTTCAGCAGTCGATAAAGTGGTGCCAACACAGTGCTCTGCTGTGGCACAAAACAACCAAAAAGTTCACTACGCATAGGAAAGCCCGTAGCTCTTTGAAATTCATAGGTGTTGGTGACTCATGAATAGCTGTCACTGCACGGAGCGCAGAAAAGGCGCAGGAAGCCAGGAATCGGGGAACACAGGATTTAATCACAGGGAAAGGCAGGCAAAGACGGGTCAACAATACAATGATCGGACTGGGGAAACAAACAGAAATGCGGATTAAATACAATGAACTAATGACAATGATCAGGAACAGCTGGTAAACACGGGGAATCCACAGAGAGCAGAGCAACAGGGACCGAGGACATGATGGCACCTGGGGAGACAAAATAACATCAAAGTACCACGGGGAACAACACAGACACACAGAACTAGCACAAGGAGACAAACTCAGACAACAGACGACATACCATAACGCAGACACACACAGGGGCATAAAAAAACACGGGACACGTGGAAACTAATGGGGACAATGGAGGGACCGCAGTAGGGGGTATACCCACAGGAGGCACATAGAGACGAACAGGGAGTATGGACACAAACGGACTGGAAGGACACACAGGAGGCACAAAGGAACCAAAAGGGGACAAAGGCACAGAGGGATGGGGAGAAAACACGGGGCTACAAAGGGACTTAGAGGGCAGCAAAGGAACGGAGGGACAGGGAGCAAACATGGAGGGCACAAAGGAACGAGAGGGCAAAAATAGTGAAACAGGACAGGGAGTGAACACAGGGGCCAAGGGATACAAGGGCAGGGGGCAACAGGGAGCAGAGGGGACTTTTGGTGGTCGGGAAGGGCATGTTGGGGCAGCAGGTCTCTGTGGGGCCAGAACAGGGGCTGAGGGTGGCGAGGAAGCAGGCAGAGGGTCTGGTGAAGATGGCGAGGAGGGAACAGAGGGGAGAGCCGCAGGCAAGGGGCCCACAGGCCGCCGAGGAGATGCCGGTGGTTGGGCCGTGGCCGGCAGACAAGGTGCCCTTTATGAATTCTTGACTCCAGGAGTCTACTCCGGCGTCGGTGCCCCCTCCCTTTCCAAGAGACAGAGAGGTGGCGACCTGTCCATGAACTGCCGCAATGAGTTGCCGGCAGTTCGGGTGACTCCTTGGAGGAGTCCATGGGCAAGGTTAGGGTGATCCCCGAGGGGTCCTACTCCAGCTCCTCCTCCGACTCCATTGTGGAGGAAGGAGTGGGGTTCAGGTCGACTGGGACTGAGGCCGAGGGAGCAGGGACTGGGGGGACTGAGGCTGAGGGAGCTGGGACTGGGAGACTGAGGCTGAGGGAGCAGGGACCGGGGGGACTGAGACCGACGGGCATGGCACAGGTGTAGCCAGGGCCAGGACCTCGGACGTGGGTGGAGCCAGGGCTGGGACCTTGGGCATGGGTGGTGCAGCTGCGGGCAGAGCCGGTACCAGCTCCTTGGAAGCTCTATGTTGTGTTCCATAGAGTCTTAGTCATGCAAGGAGCACAGGAATGTTACTTCTAGTAAAGTTGAAGTGCCATGAGGAAGATTGCTGTTCTACGCTCAATGTTCATAGATCATTTTCTTATCGAATTTACAATTTTTTGAGAAGATTGCTCTTTTACTGTCGATGTGTATTGAAGATCCCTATCAGTTTGCAGAATGCATTTAACACATCAGGACAAAAGTTTTCTCTTTGATCGTTTTCCTGTCGGGTTTTGCAAATGTTTTGCGAGAAAACTCTTGTACTGACATGTTAAATACAGCTGGTAAACACGGGGAATCCACAAAGGGTTAATGAGGGGGTGTGGCACACGGAAGGAGTAGACCCTTCTCGGCGACCACAACCCATGTCTGCTTTTGCAGTCAATGCTCAGGACAAGCTTTTCGTCTAGCACAAGCATCTTATATTTGCCATATATGGAACAAAAATTTGTCTCTTTTCTAGCTTAACATGGGTAAGGTCTAAAACCCCCTCCCCAGTCTCTTGTTTCCGTTTCTGTGGACATAGCAACCTTATTTTGCAGCCTATATCCTTAGTGACCATCAGACAGCATGCTTAGTGGTAATTTTCCTCTACATTCCGCCTTTGATACAAATCACACTTGTTTCACATATTGATGTCGTCCTCCTCCGAGGAGTAAGGGTTCCCAGGAACAGTCCACTCCAGCTGGGCATGGGGGGCGACAGGACACGCTGACTGCTGCTTCTTCCTCTGTGGTGGAACATCCTGCTTAAGCTGTACCATCTGATGATTTGACACTCGAGGATGAAACTGAGCCATGGCAGAACAACATATATAGCATGGAACAAATAAGCACACACAGACAAGCAATAAAACAACTGGGAGTGCAGAAAGGATAATCGAGGCCCACTTCCCAAACCATGTCTGAAACACATTTAGGGGCCACGGCCATGTGCCATCATCATGTGACTCCTGATTGTACAGCGCATGGGCTACCGCATGCATTTTGGCAATAGCCTGTGACAAATTTCCGTTGTTCTGGTCATTTGGGGGGATGTAGGTGCAGTAATGGTCTCCCACCATAGTGCAAACTCCTCCTTCTTTGGCCAGCAGTATGTCTAGGGCTAATCTATTCTGGGTGGTCATTAAATGGACAGCCGTGAGTTCCTCTTTCACTGCAGTAAACGCAACAATGGAGGCATTAACAAACTTGGCCAATTGGTAATGAGTAGTCTCTAATTGGTTCCAAACCTGTGTCATACCATATTGGGGAAATAGGTTCATTCCAAACTTTTGAAGCTTTTTATAGAGCTGATGCTCAGGTGGGGGAAAGTCATTATTATCTATGGCCTTAAGAAAACACTTCATCCGGACATGGAGGGGGCCAGAGTGTCCTGTAAACACCATATGGACTGCGGCTTGTAGTTGCACAAGACCACAAACACCTATCCATCTAGATGGTAACCACAAATAAATGGAGCTCCCACATTCCCAATACCAGTCTTGACCCTTTGCGGTCAGCCAATTTGGCCACACTGTATCCCCTGGATATCCAGCCAGAATTGGGTAACATTCAACGCGTCGTGGTTAGTTATATCCTGATTATAGAAAAGTGACATTTTAATTCGGGGATCTTCCCCCTTGGAGCTATCAAATGGCATCCTGCTATCAGGGATATGACGAGAAATTATATTTTTACACTGTGAGGCGAGCACTGAGGGTAATGGCACAGAGGACTTTGTCTGTCCTCTCGTGAAATTGGCACACAGGACAAACCGGCTAACCCCGGGCGATACTGTCATGTCCAATTTTCCAGACTTTCCTGTGCGTGTGATATTCTGGGTAGGTGCAAATATCAGTGCCACCATACCTGACACAGTACCCGAAGCCGTCTGTAGGGGAAACGGCTATTCCATTGAGTGAGGAATCAGAGTGCATACTAAACAATGATCAGAAATGTTTTGTTGCATCACTGAGAAATTTGCAAATTGCCAGTAAGAATTCAGTTGAGGCATATGATCATTTTTTGTTACTACACCCTTATCATCTCTGCTTTCCTTCAGATTCACATAATCATACATATACCTTACAATAACCTTAAGCTATAATAAAACACAAAATTACACAGCCAATAATAATGCTTATAACTGGGGCCCAATAGCCTAATCTACGTCTCCAAATCATAGTCTTTCAGGAGGCCTAGAGATCTCTTGCAGTGCGACTGATGGACCCAGGAGGAGATACCGTCGACCTTCACGGCGTTAAGTGTGGAGAGAAGGACTTGGTACGGTCCCTGCCACCTCGGTTGGTGCCAATGCTTCTGGAGTAGGTCCTTGATTAGGATGCACTCTCCTGGTCCTATAGTCTCTGGCTGATTTGGCTCTGGTCCGACCTGAGTAGCTCTGATCTGGCTATGGATCCTCTTCAAGGAAATCTGTAAACTAGACACATAAGTGAATAAATCGCCATCAACAGTTTCTAATGTGAGTGTACCTCCCAGGTATGGAAGCGGCATTGGTCTCCCGATGAGCACCTCAAATTGAGCTAACCCCGTTCCACTATGTGTTCTTCCCCTCATGGCCATGAGAACAAGAGGTAAAGCAGTCACCCAGTCAAGTCCAGATTCAGCACATAGTTTTGCCAATTTAACTTTAATTGTCTAGTTTGCTATTTCTACTATTGCACCACTCTGCAGGTGATAAGCAGAGTATTGCTTTAGATCAATTCCCAGCCACTGACCTAGGTGAAGAATGACTTGATTTGCAAAATGGGAGCCAGTATCCATGGTAAATTTTCCTGGTACTCCTCATCTAGGTAGTATTTCCTGAAGGAGGTTCTTTTC
Organism: Stomatorhinus walkeri; assembly: GCA_026784285.1. Lineage (NCBI taxonomy): Eukaryota > Metazoa > Chordata > Actinopteri > Osteoglossiformes > Mormyridae > Stomatorhinus > Stomatorhinus walkeri. The sequence continues at coordinate 263,676 of JAODUD010000096.1, forward strand.
AACTGACAGGGCATCTGCTCTGCAAAATGGAAAAACTTCTGGCCGTCTAGAGAATAGGTCTATGATCACTAGATAATACTTATATCCCCAACATGAGCTTAACTCGATGAAATCCATTTGTAGATGCTGAAACGGACCTTCTGAAGGTTTTATTACTGATTGTGTGACAGATACTGGCCTTCCAACATTATGTTGGGCACACAGGTAGCATCTCTTTATGAATTCTTGAGCATAGGCAGAAAAACCTGGTGCAGCCCACCTTTTGGCCAGCATTTATACCATCGCCGTTTTTGAGGCATAGTCTAATCCATGGGTCATACAGGCCAAGCCCAGATATGCCAATTTTGGAATGAATGGTAACTGCGTCTTCTTCTGTCTCCATAACCCATCTGGCCCTTTCACACCATCCTTCTTCTACTTCCCCAGTTCCCCCTCTGTCACACCCTTGGACATCAAGGAGGGTGTGAGTGTTGTGTAATACCCATGAAGGCACGAGTGCCACTGGGGCATCAGTGTGTAAGGTTGCCCCCTTGGCCCACGAGTTGGCTCAGGAGTTACCAATGCTGATTGAGTCAGAATACCCTGTGTGAGCCTTACACTTAACCACAGCAATGGAGTGAGGCAGTTGGATGGCAGAAAGGAGGTCTCGGACTAACTCATAGTGCTGAATTGGTTTACCTGTGCTGGTGAGGAAACCCCTTTGTTTCCAGAGGGCCCCATGGTCATGGTATACCCCAAATGCATACCTGGAGTCTGTGAATATTGTGACATACTTACCTGCGGACTGCGGACAGGCCTGGGCTAAACAAACAGCGCTGCATCCTGTGCTGACCGGTTGGATGGTAACTTTTCTCTAGACAGCAATTTGCCCTCTAGCGCAACCACAGTATAAGAGGTATATAGGCTCCCATCTGGGAGCCTAAGGGAACACCCATCCAAAAAAATGAATTTGGTAATGGGTCTTTTCTCAGGTATGATATAGGCTTAGCAAGGGATTAGGCAACCTCAACACAGTCAAAAGGGGAGCCTTCCATTTCAGTGGGAAGAAGTGTGGCCGGGTTTATTGTGGAACATCTTTGGAGAGTTACATTGGAGAGAATAAGCAGGATGTTTTGGTAGTGAATCAGACACGCAGTAGTAAGGTGAGATGCTGTAGCCTGCGTTATTAGGGCATGCACAGCATGCGAGGTGTGCACTACAAGGGGATGCATTCGAACAAAATCTGCAGACATGAGGACTGCCTCTGCAGTGGCCCGCCACAGTCCTGAGGCAGGCTGGCAGAGAACTGGTCACTGTGTCCTGATGTTTGGAATAAAGCGCAATAGGGCGCAACCTGTCACTGTGAGTCTGGCCAAGGACATCAGTCATGAAACCACGCCGTTCATCCACATACAACTGAAATGGCTTGGAAAAACTTGGTACACCTAAAGCGGGCGCATCGCATAGCACTTGTTTGAGGTCAGAGAATGCAGTCTCAGCCTCAACTGTCCAGTCAAGTCTGTCACTTAGTCCTTGTCGGACTAAGGTTGGGACCTTTCAGCAAAATCCTGGATCCAGGGGCAGCAGTAGCCGACCATTCCCATCCATTTCATCAATTGCCTTTTAGTATCTGGGATGGGGACCTTGCGAATCCCTTCTACCCATTTTGGACCTAGGCTTCTTCCTAGGTGATTGAGGACATGTTCGAGGTATTGAACCTCTGGTTTGACTAACTGCAGTTTTGCCTTTGAGGCTTTATGGCCATTTTGGGCTAGAAACAGCAACAGCGCTTTTGTATCTTGCTCACAATTCTGCCTAGTGGTGGAACACAATAGCAGGTCATCTACGTATTGAATCAGGATGCTCCCGCCCGGGGGCTTGAAACCCTCTATGTTCTTTCTTAACTCGTGAGCATACACGCTAGGTGACTCAGTGTACCCCTGGGGCATCACTGTCCACGTGTATTGCTTGCCTCTAAAGGTGTGCGCAAACCAGTACTGTGAGACTGGGTGAACAGGGACAGAGAAAAATGCATTTGCTAGATCTATAACAGAAAACCACTGAGGTGGTATGGATGATAGGATAGTTACTGGATTAGGAACGATGGGTGCACAGGGATGTATGGCGTCATTCACCCCACTTAGGTCCTGTACAAACTGCCAGGATCCATCTGCCTTCTTTACAGGCAGGATCGGAGAATTGACGGGGAGAAGATAATTTCCTTCAGAGCCCCCTTTTCACCAGTTCTTGATGCACCATGGTGATCCTTCTCTGTCTCAGATGAGAGTGGGTACTGAGCTTTTACTGGTCTGTAGTCGGACTTTGGCTGGACTTGCAGTGGTGCCACGGTGCAGATCCTCCCAAAATCATTCTTGCCACTTGCCCATAGGGTTTATGGTATCTCAGATAGCCACTCAGGTTTAGTTGGTGGCGGGGCTGGTAGGTTCGTGGCATAGTGAGGTTCTCCAGAGAGGAACACTTCTCTCCTGACATCAACTGTGATGGAGATTGTACAGTGGGTACGGAAAGTATTCAGACCCGCTTCAATTTTTCACTCTTTGTTATATTGCAGCCATTTGCTAAAATTGTTTAAATTAATTTTTTCCTCATTAATGTACATACAGCACCCCATATTGACAGACAAAAAAAATGTTGCAGATTTATTAAAAAAGAAAAACTGAAATATCACATGATCCTAAGTATTCAGACCCTTTGCTCAGTATTTAGTAGAATCATCCTTTTGAGCTAATACAGCCATTAGTCTTCTTGGGAAAGATGCAAGAAGTTTTTCACACCTGGATTTGGAGATCCTCTGCCATTCCTCCTTGCAGATCCTCTCCAGTTCTGTCTGGTTGGATGGTAAACGTTGGTGGACAGCCATTATTAGGCCTTTCCAGAGATGCTCAATTCGGTTTAAGTCAGTGCTCTGGATGGGCCATTCAAGAACAGTCACAGAGTTGTTGTGAAGCCACTCCTTCATTATTTTAGCTGTGTGCTTAGGGTCATTG
>JAODUD010000096.1:283716-304978 GCA_026784285.1 Stomatorhinus walkeri
ATATCTTAAAAAGGACATTGCGGCCTTAGAAAAGGTGCAGCGTAGGGCCACAAGAATGATTCCTGGTCTTAGAGGAACGTCATACGAGGAAAGGTTAGTTGAGCTAAATCTGTTCAGCCTCAAGCAAGGCAGAGGGGGGACATGATCCAGGTATATATGATTCTAACAGGTTTGGATGCTGTTCAACCAAATAGATACTTAAATAGCATTAGTTCAAATACAAGAACTCGTGGTCATAGGTTGAAATTAGCGGGAGCTATTTAAGGAAGCACTTCTTTACACAGTGTGTAGTCGGAGTATGGAATAGTCTTCCTGATAACGTAGTGCAAGCAGAATCCTTGGGTTCCTATAAATCAGAGCTAGATAAGATTTTAACAACTCTGAGCTATTAAGTTCTCCCCAAGCGAGCATGATGGACCGAATGGCCTCCTCTCATTTGTATAGTTCTTTTGTTCTTATGGTATTGGCAATTGTGTGTTTGAATTGGATCGTAACAAGAAAAATGTGGATTGGCCCACCCGAAGAATGTATTCTTTTCTGATTCATCTCATTATAAAAGTTTCAGAATTGTGTTTACAAAAAAAATATGGAATCCTGTGATTAGACTGTTCAATTATGCCTACTTTTTCAGCTAAAACCACCTGTCACTGGTGTCCCAGGGCCAAGCTTGAGAAACACATTTTGGTGGTCTCAGTTTATGATGGAAACAGGATTGCTTTTCATATGATGCAAGCCTCACTTCTCAGTAATAGACTAGTGTGCCAAATAGTACATGTAGATTGTCATCTTTGTCTTCTGTATTTAGCTTTTTAACAAAACAGTGTAACTTGGTCACTGATGGAAGGCCAAGACGGAGGAAAAAGCATGACAATATAAGAGTGGTCTTTAAATGTGTATAGGTGTCCGCTGTATAGGTGACGTTTCTGTTAGAAATGCTTTTGCGGTCTGTTTGTGATGTCTGATCCCTCATAGGTACACATCACAGCAGATATACTTTGGCAAATATGATTGCTACTGGTGGGGAATTGAATGGATTAAGTGCTGGGGGGGTGACACTCTCACAGGTATTAAACTGGGTGTACATAGTGCAGGTTGTCAGTGACATCATATCTTCTTCTTTTCTCTCCCTCATTCACTCTTGGTCTGCAGCAAGCTTAAGACAAAGATGTACCTGACCCTACAGTCCCTGGAGCTGGACCTCACAAAGATGATGCACATGTTCAGGTCTGATCCCCATGTCTACATTTTCCTGCTATTTTGTTACCAGGTTGTCTCATGACCAGTACTATGTGTGTTGATTTGTGTGTTATAGGTTGGCCACAAATGCCAACACTCTGGACACCATCCTTTATGGGAGCGTCGGTCTCCTGACAGCTCGCAGTGGAGGTACCCTCTGCACCAGAGAGGCTAATGTACCTCTGTAAAGCCTCCATCAGTTTTTTGCTACATCTGTTCTATGGCAGTTGTATTTAAATTATAATGTAAAATTTGTGCTTTTCAGTTTGTGTTTTCTGTGCATTCTACCCCTTGCAGGTCACCTGGTGTCATTGCAATGCTACGTGTCACCGTATGATGTCTTCGAGGAGGGGACAAGAGCACTGCTTAACTTCACTGATTCCAATGGTTAGTCTTGTAGAGGGAGGTCTGAATTATGGCCGATGAAATACTGCTTGTCTGTACAGTAGGGGAGGGATCTGTTTTATTATTATTATTGAAATAAACTGCGGGTGCTGCTGCTAAGGTGTGCTTTGAGTGCCTTAATTTACCCTCTCACTATGCTCCCCTTCCCTGGACACTGCAGTGCCTCGCTCCCTAGGCATCAGCGTGTCAGTGACAGTGGAAGGCACTTCCTCGGTGTACAAGCTGCCCATTGCCCCCCTGATCACTGGCTCCCACCCTGTGGACAACAAAGGGTAGGAGGAGCTAAAGATTGGGGGGTTTAACTAGGATGGGGGATGGTGGCAGTGAGATGTGTGTCTGTGTTTTTGTTAAACTTAGATTATTGTCAATGTAAAAACTGATTCACTTAATGTATTACATAATGTGAGGTGTTATTGTGTAAAAACTACAACTTTGTATTGATTGAAAAAATCAACCATCAAAACATGCAATAATAAATACAGTGGAATCCGCTTATAGTGATCAAGTCTGTCTGGGTGAAATTGATCCATTGTAACAAGATGATCATTATAATCATTTTTTCCCCTTTTCTTTATGTCTCAGGGAGGTTATCATCTTTTTGTTGAATGGTTTAAACTTGTTCATATTAATTTCAAACAAAAATACTACTTGGCAAGCAAGTACAAGCTGAATTTCAGTGCCTTCAAAAAGGCATTGAAAAGGCATATACCACATGTACATATAATTGCAGCTACTCAACAGGTTGATTAACACTGTTTAATTCCATTTGCATCTTGGATATAAAATTTATTTGGCTCTAAGAACAGAAGCCTGAGAAGTGAAGGTGTACTTAATAACATGAAAGATCTTAATATTTTAAGGTATAACCCTTAAAAAAATAAAACAAACTACAAATCATTTTTAAAATTCTTTTATTTTAAATTCTTTAAAATCAAATTAACCAGGTTACATCCTGTGAGATGCTAACTGAATGTTTTAATTTTAGCTTTGAATTCTGCGATTCTGTGTAATGTCATGACTTTAACTCGTGTAGTTTACAACCAGAAAGAAATATTATTTGACACTATTAAAAATCTTTGCTTGTTCTTTTCCCCCATTTTCAAAATTCTGCATGCGTTAAGTCAGTCAACACATGTTCATATTGAACGCTATGTGTTATCTTGATTTCCCAGCCCTAAAAAAGCACATGGTTACTCACTTTATGTCCCTGGATAAATGTGTCCCCTCTCAGAACTCCTTCATTTTCTGCTGTGACCAACTCAAACTCTGTGGACCTACCAGCCTGCTTCTTCCTGAAGATCAATAAGCCCACTCCCTGCTCGCTATCATTCATACAGCGCATGGACACCATCACAGGTGAGGGGTTATGGGGAGGGGGTAGTGGCATTAAAGGGGTTAACAATCTGTTAATTTAGGAATAATTTTAGGAATAAACATTTCATTTCATAGATGAACATGAGTAAAATTCTAATGAATCTGTACTGGTTATGGAATTTCAGGCCTCAGTATCTACATAAATGGCAGAATATACATCTGAGCACTATTCAGCTGGTTTTGCTCCGCCCACATGGACAAATGTCAGATTTAACCTAACGGTTTTATATGGTAAACAAAAAAGAAACGAGTTTTGGTAAAAACTGAGATTCATGGTTAGTGGTCAATGCTATGATCACTTGTTTCACTGTGTTTTATTGGTCATTGTTTGGGTATATATGCCATTCTGTGTTGAAAGGATTCTATGGCATCATGTAGTAAGTGCAACATGGTTGAGTTAGTTTTGTGTAGGTAAGGTAGAGAAATTATATGCATATTTTTGAGTAATGCTGAATGTTGCTTGTCTTGTCATGGGAGAGAGAAAAAAATGGTGGGAGAGGCTGGGCTTGTGAAATTCTTGGTGCTTTGATAAAAGGTCAAATTTTTATTGTTAAAGACTTCAAAGTCCAGCAGAAACCTCTAGACTAGTAATTTTGCAGTATTATGTAACACCAGTGTTCTAAAAAGTATTATTACTGTTATGGAGTGTAACATTTGGTTAACGGTTAGTTCTTATTCCCTGAAATTGACTTCTTGTCTTGGGAGGAGTCTTGCAGTTGGGAGAGACATATTGTTTCTTTTCCATTAACCCCAGCACTGTCCCTTTCCCAGGCATCTCTGTGTTTGAAACCTCCCCTGCCCTGGCTCCGCTGTATGAGCTCATTGTGCAGAGCCAGCTCCAAGATGAGGGGGCGGACCCTTTGCCAAGCCATGCACACACCATGCGCTTCTACGCGGTGAGTGCCTCCACAGCACCTCGCCTGCCATACCACTTTATTTATACATGAGATGTCCTGAATCTCACTTGGTTTCATATTTCCTCTTATATCAGTCTCTGCCCGGCCAGCAGCACTGTTATTTCCTGAACTGTGAGGCACCGGTCCAGGATGGGCGGTGCCTGCAGGGGGCACTGGTGTCTAAGATTCCCTTCCGGCACCCTGCACAGGTGCCAGCACTGCTGGATGTCATCCGACACCAGGCTGCATACAACACACTCATTGCTAGTTGTGTCAAGAAGACACTTATCAAAGACGGTAGGTGCAGTTCCATCCAGCTCATGGGTCACTCATGGTCAGACACCGAGTGCAGACTGTATGGGCCAATTCATTGTTCACTTTTCCATGAGCTGTTACAGTTCAGCCATAGAGTGAGTGATGTAAATTGTAACATCAGGGGTGTGTGCACAGGCAAGATTTTGTTTTTTTTTTTTGCGGTTAAAAAAAACGCATCTCAAATGGGAAATGGCAATCGGTTGTACAAACAAGAAATAGGAGCTGTCACTTCTATTACAGAACACAGAAAACTATAGAAGTAACTATCGGACACGGATTGATCACATATGTCTGATACCTAATCCGTATAATTGGTATGGATCGGGGTCGATACCAATCTGAATATCAGATTGGTGCACCTCTAATAAGTTCTAATAATATTTTCAATGTATTTGTCATCAGTAGTGAATACAGGTTGTTTAAATAAGGCTGATGGTTTTTCCCTGATGAGTGCTCACCATGTTGCTATGGGTATCCTCCCACTGTACAGATTACCTGTAGTGACTCTGGACTGGACTTTCCCTGTCTCGTGCCCTGTACATCCTGGAGCATCCAAATGCTGTATATCATAAGTGGTTATTAAAAATGGGTGAAATTGCTGGACTTGGGTAGACTAGTTGCAAAAGCCTGACCCTTCTGATTTATTAGGATTGGCTTTGTGTATTCATACTGCACTGTCGTGCCGCTGGGTGATTGCTGAAACACCTCTTTTCTGTCGTGTTAGATACACCGGGGCTGCTGCAGTTTGAGGTTTGTCCGCTGACGGACTCCAGCTTCAGTGTATCCTTTCAGCACCCTGTCAACGAGTCCCTGGTTTGCGGTGAGAACACACAGTCCTAATTACTACCTACTTTGGACATTCAGGATATGATAGTCATTTGTTTTAGCTTATGTCACCTCTGTCTCATTTCCCTACTTTTTCACTAATCTTTCCAGTGGTCATGGATGTGACTGACTCAAGGCAGGTATCCTGTAAGCTCTACAAAGGTGTCTCTGATGCCCTCATCTGCACAGATGACTTCATCACCAAGGTCGTCCAAAGGTGTGTCCCCTGCCCCTTAACCTGGATCACTGTCGTTCAGCCAAGCCAGGGAACATCACCCTGTTTTTTTTTTTATATGCAGCAGTGCTGTTGCGTGACGTAAACACAGCTATGGTGTGTGTAACCCAGGCAACAAGATCAAAATGCCTCCAATTCATACTAAAGGCTTGCTTATACTTTCTCATAGCTGCGAGGGTCCACTTTGCTCAAGTGACACAACTTTCTTCATCAGCCACAACCACATGTTTGTCTGCAACTCCAAATGCATGCCTCCAGATTTTTATGTCCGCACGGAACTGTGCGCATCTGAAATGCATGATGGTTTTCAAAGTTAAGCAGAGATCCACCACTACCCACATTTATATAATCCCCCCCTTGGAAGAGCACAAGGACACCCAGATTTGTGCAGATTCATTGCGTTAAATCACCAATATGTTAGGAACAGTAGAAAGTGGATATCCTACAGAGTGCACATACAAATTGTAACCCTTCCCTTTATTGTTGTCTTGGATAAAAGCATCAGATAAATGAATAAAGTATAATTGGAAATGGAAGCTTTTCCGGTGTGGATGCATATAGTATAAACAGAACTGGATGCAAGCATGCTGTTCATGACAGTGTCTGAAGTTGTGCAGGTTAATTTTAAAGTGTAAATGAGGCTTAAGTGTAATGCTAAAGAAATATCCAGCTGTTCTAACATTAACAACTATCCAACCACCCAGGTGCATGTCCATCCCAGTCACCATGCGAGCCATCCGGCGCAAAGCAGAGACCATCCAGGCTGACACCCCTGCCCTGTCCTTGATCCAGGAGACTTTAGAGGACATGGTGAAGAAGAACCTGCCTCCTGCTGCCTGCAGCCCCTGTTATGGCATGGGTTCCGGAGGTAGCGGGAGCAACCCCATGAGCCTCTCAGGGGCCGGAGGGGGGAACACGCCTACTGGAGGTGGAGGCACGGGAAACAGTTCTGGAGGAGGGCCCTCCTTTGCTGGACCAATCAGCTCACTGTTTGTTATGAGCAGAGGCACGGGCTCCCTGTCGGAGGGCATGGGCCAGATCAGCGGGGGCCAGCAGCATCAAGTACAGCAGCAGCAGGCAGCTCATGGAGATGACTTCAGTAAAGTCACTCAGAACCCCATCCTGACAAGCCTACTTCAGATCACAGGCAGCGTGGGCTCCAGTCCCACCCCTCAGCCCCCCTCCTCTGGGCCCCAGCCCCACCAGACCCCACCCCCAACCTCCTCCCCTGCCAGCAACACAAAGAACCACCCCATGCTCATGCACCTGCTGAAGGATAACCCCTCCCAGGACTTCTCAGCCCTTTACAATTCTGGGCCTCTGGAGAGGCAGAACTCATCCTCTGAGTCACCTCGCACTGACGGCCTGGGGGGCACTGGGGGGGGCATCAAGCCAAAGAAGAAGCGAATGAGGGGGACTGAGAAGAGTGGAGTGTCCGGGGCAGCTATGGGCATCAAGCAGCAGCAGCAGGGTGGACCCATGCAGCACCACCACCCCACTGAGGATGACTTCCACCGCGAGCTTTTCTCTATGGATGTGGATGCTACCCAGAACATGTTTGACGTGAATCTGCCGGGGGATGGCCTGGATACTCCCCACAGCATAACACCAGCCCCCAGTCAGTGTGGCACCCCCCCTGCAGGGCCCAGCATGCCGTATCATGCCCCAGCCCACACCCAGGCCCAGTCACAGCAACAGCCGCCACCTCAGCCACCCCCTGCAGGCCCCAACCTGAACCGCATGACACGCCTCTCCAGCTCTGACAGCATCGGTGCCGACATAAACGAGATCCTTTCAGATCTCCCCGACCAGACAGCGAAAGGATCGGCGGGTGGCGGGGCCAGCACTCACGGTCAGCACCACCTGAGCGGGGAGGACGCAGGCCCGCTGGGCACTCCACTGAGGGACTCCTCTAGTTCTGGCCAGGGCAGTGCTGTCTTTGAGTCCGACTTGTTCAATGCAGGTAGCAACGAGAACCCATTCCCAGACGCTGCTGACCTCATTGCTGAGGCAACCACAGCAGCCACGCCCACCAGTGACTCCTCCTCCACTAACTTCTTTCCAGACACGGTGGACTTCAACCCTGACCTCCTGAGCACCCAGGGCTTCCACCAGTCATATTTTGGGGACAGCTCCCCCAGCGCAGACGGGGACCTCGACCTGAGCAAGGGCTTTGGGGGCAGCCAGCAGAATACCCCTATAGGGACGCCCCAGAACCCAACTCCACATGGGCGCAGCAGCCCTGACCCCACCCTCAAGGATGCTTTTGACATGAATGTTGTCTTTGGGGGTGCGGGTGGAGGAGGAAAGCCCCTGCTTGTGCCTGCCCCTGATCTGGGGGACCCACACTCAGGAGGGGGGCAGAGTCCTCATATGATGGGCTTGGGTGGGGGTGGAACAGGTGAATTTAAGGGTGCTGATTTGAAGAGTAAGCAACAGCAGATGATGCGGAGTAAAGATGATGGTGGCTGTGCTGGGAGTTCTGGCCTGGGCGGTGTGTTGGGGGGCCTGTCCGAAGGTAAGCAGGTGAAGCGGAGCCGCACCCCTTCCAGTGAGAGTAAGTCAAAAGATAAGCCCCCCAAGCGTAAGAAGATGGACCCTGACAGCAAGTCTCCCTCTCACAGCACAGGCAGCCGACCCTACACCCCACCTAGCGGGGCTGTGGGCTCTGGCGTGCCCATGAGCTGTGGAGGCTCCAAATCCCCCGGGAGCTCTGGGAGGTCACAGACTCCTCCAGGAGGTGCCACACCACCTATTCCCAAAATTACCATTCAGATTCCAAAATGCACCTTGTCAGGGGGCAAGACCTCCTCCCATGGAGGATACACATCCAGCAGCTCTGCTGGGGTTATTGGGGGCAGCCTGGGTGGAAGTAGCAGCAGCAAAAGCCACCACTCCCACTCATCATCCTCTTCGTCCTCCTCCTCGGGCAAGGTGAAGAGCAACAAATCAGAGGCTTCTCTGGGTCAGAGCAGTAGCTCCAAACCAAGCAGCAGCGGGGGTGGCGGAGGGGCTGTGGGCTCCCAGTCAAAGGGCTCCTCGCAGGGGATCAGCGTTGGAAAGCCAGGCTCATCCCCAATAACTAAACATGGGCTGTCTGGCATAGGGAGCGGGGGCAGTGGGGGAGGAAGTGGCAGCAAAATGAAACCTCAGGGGGGAAAGCCCCCAGGATCTCTCATGAACCCAAACATCAAGCCCAACATCTCGCCGTCGCATTCTCGCTCTGGCACCTCCGACAAGCTCTCCTCTCCCATGAAGCTGCAGCAGAGCCAGGTCCCCGTGACACCACCATCTTCCAAGGCAAAGTCGCCTATGGGCTCAGGCAGTGGGGGCTCTGGGGGTTCAAAGTCCTCCTCAGGAATGAGCTCCCAGAAGCAGATGAGTGGCTCCTCTTCCAGCTCCTCCTCGTCCTCATCATCATCCTCTTCTTCTAGCTCTTCATCTTCTGGCACCATGTCATTTTCTACAGCTTCGCAGTCCCAGTACAGTGGGGGTGGAGGAGGAGGTGGTGGTGGTGGCGGCGGCGGCAGCAGCAGCAGCAACAACAACCCCAATGCCAAAGGCAAGTCGCCGAGCCGCAACAAAAAGCCTTCCCTAACAGCCGTGATTGACAAGTTAAAGAGTGTGGGAGGGGGAGGGGTGGGGGGTGAGGAAGGTGGTGAGGGAGGCTGTGGCAGTAGTTCTGGAGGAGGTGCGGGGGTTTCCTCAAATGTTGGTCCCCCATCCTCCAAGCATGGGATGTCCTCCCAAAGCACGGAATACATGAGTAAGCGGGAGAAGATTGAGAAGGAGGGCAAATCCAAAGTGTTGGTGTCAGGGAGCTCGGGGGACAAGAAGCTGCTAGATTCGAAAGGTGGGGGTGCTGGAAGCACCGGGGTGGCCAAGATCATAATCAGCAAGCCGGATGGGGGGTCTCCAAGCATCAAGGCCAAGGTAACTCTTCAGAAGCCTGGGGAGGGCACTGCTGATGCTATGCGTACCCAACTGCCAGGCCTCAAGGCTTCTCCCCTGTTCAGCGGCTCCACGCCCAAGCATGACCGCTGCTCCCCCAGCCACAGCCGCTCTCCGGGGTACGTTCCTCTGAACCCCGACAGCGAGAGTGAGTCTGGCAGCAGCTCTGTGGCCGAAAAGTCGCACCAAAACAGCCCTAGCTCAGATGATGACCAGTCCCTGAGGCCCCTGCAGACCCCCCATGAGTACATCAGTTCCACTCCAGTCAGCTCAGGCGAGAAGCACAAGAAACACAAGAAGGAGAAAAAGAAGCAGAAGGAAAGGGAGAGGGAACGGGACCGGGAGCGTGACAAAGAGAAAAAGAAGTCTTCCTCATCCTGCAGCTCATCTTCACATCCACTCAAGCCTGACAGCTGGTCTCGCTCACCTATCTCTGCACCAGACCCAACAATTTCCATGCTGGGATCAGATCGCCCGGCCCGGCCCAGCCCTCCCTATCTACACACCGAGGATGATGACCTCATGGACTCTGCACTCACGGGTAACCTGGAACCCTTCAAATAAGATGCCTGTCACCGTGGGACTATGTCAGCTAGATTGGCACCAAGCTGGTGCTTTCTATCGATGTGGAGATTCGCCATGCAGGAAGCTGGGGCAAAAGGAGCAGGCTTTTTGCTTTATTTTTATGAATATTAGCTGATGTGCTTAGCAGTGTTGCCTTACACCTCTTGGACCAGGGTTTGAGTCTCCACCTTGACTCTACATATGTGGAGTTTGCGTGTTCTCTCCTTGTTATCAAGGGGTTTCCTCCAGGTACTCCGGTTTCCCCTCACAGTCCAGAAACATGCCAAGATTAACTGTAATTTCCAAATTGCACATAGGTGTGAGTGAATGGTGTCTGAGTACGCCCTGTAGTGAATTGACAGCCCAAGGATATCCCCTGGATAGGCTCCGAACCCGCTCCTAACCCAGCATACCACAAGTGGGTGTGGAAAATGGATGGACAGAAGTTCCTCAAAGACCATTGGCATGCTGGTTTTCATCCCAGCCAAGTTCCTTTTAAATGTAAATGTACACTTTTCTTGAATATGGCCAACAAAGTTGTTTTACATGCATGGTAACGTTTGAAAAGGGAAAAAACAGAAACAAATTGACTATATTTGACTATATTTGTTCAATGCTTGTGTGAGTTGCATGATTTTCTAAACCCTGCTATTTTATCATGTTCCTTTGGTAAATCAAATTCCCCCGGATATTCTTTTAAAAAAATTTCCTGTACTCTTTACTGCGGAACCATAAAAACTGCTTCCCAATTGTCACAGAGATGGGACCAGTGTGACCCATTTGGAGAAAAATTGTAGTCGAAAAATCTAAACTGAATATTTCAAGTTCAGTCAAATATAAGTTGTGCTTCTGTTACCTCATTTTGGGGCCAAACACATTGCAACATTGATATGGTAACATACTAAATTTCACTTCTCTCCTTTTGAAAATAAGGAGCAGGATCTAATATTTAATTTTTTGTAGCATGGAAGTTTTCATTCAGTGGATAAATATACATTGTTTAATCCTTATTTTTATCTATCTGAAGTTTGCAGATTTTATTACTTGTGATGGTTATTAAGAACTGGTTTGGGAAGGTGTTCTGAGAACAGCTGAAGTATTTTTACACTTCTGTAATATCTGTCAATTTTTTAAATGGAGTATGTAGCATTGCTGAGTTAAAATTAACTGTTGTACATGTCCCCCCTCACACTTCTGTGTCACGTATTGCGTAATTGAAGATATCTTTGCTTTTCAACAAAATAGAAAGTGGCATTACCTTAGTGCTGCTTGATTATGGCAAAAATCATAATTAAAATTATGATTATTTAACATGATTACTCATGGACTTTGGAAATATGCATTTACTGAACTTTTTTTAAAAAAACTTGTCTTTTTACCAGTGGATTTCTTTGAACTCTATTATTTAACTGAGAAACAAAAATGGGCTGGAAGGCAGTGCAGCAAAACAAAACAGGCATCAGTGTGAAATGAAGTGCAGCACAATTGTCTTATCTTGAGGATTATGTTTTTATAATCATTGGATGCTGATGTCATTGAAATTAAAATCTGACTGCTTAGGCCTACATTACCTCTGTAATATCACCAACAAAAATGAAGTACAGATGTACATGCATTGTGCATTAATTATGATTCTATATTTCTGTTTTTCTTTGATTGGAATTAGAAACTTATATAAAATTTCATTCACAGTGGGTAGATTGACAGTTGGTCAGTAGCTGTACTTGGGACCATCTGAAAAATGCCGGTCATTTTCCCGTGCCTAGAATTTGAGAATTATTAATATTGTTGCTACATATTTGGAATGAACCACAGTCACAGAGGTTGCTACTTGTTGCTTCATGAGGAATTTTGAAGAAGGTAAAAATTGCTGGAGTATCATGCCTTTGCTTTTTTTGCATTTAGTGAAGCAAGATGGTCTACTGAGCAGTGGGGGAGAAATCAGGTGGTCTGATGAGTACAGCTGAAGCTTTTGATAGAAGCAGCTTCAGTGATGGTTTCCTTAGGGACTGTGGTTCTAAATCAGAACTAATGTGGTAACTCTCTAGGTTGTGGGATGAATTTTCCCACATGCTGCAGTATTGTGTTCATCCGATTGCATCTGAAGCATTTATACCCAGGAGGCACAGAAATCTTTTCATGGGCCAGTGCTTTCTTCCAGTATTACAGAGTATTATAATGAGAAGATAAATTAAAAAAACTGAATGATGTGGCCATCCCTGTCATCAGGCTTCATCCCACATGGACATTTTTGGGACATCTAATAATACAAGAAAACAGCACTTTAAACACGAATTATTTTGCAACCCTAAATCTAGAGACATGTAGAATTCATGCTATGCTAGATTTAGATTAAAGCTGGTAATTGACCTCTGTATACTTGCACAATGGATAGGAGAAACTATCTACCTTTTAGCCTCCTGGGCTGTATATTGTGTGAGCAATACAAAAGGGATTTTGGAGTGAGTAAATTTTTACTGGTTACAACTATAAGCTCAATTCTATGTATGTGCTATATGTGTGTATCTAAATCAAACTATGCCATAAACGGCTGCAGGTAGGACAGCTCCGGTCACAAAAAAATACTAGCTTGCCATTCTTGGGTCCCTTTCATGCTGGCACAGCGTTAGATGGCTAACGGTATTACTCCTTTTTTTCTTGTGCCGTGCCACATAACGTATGCTTTGTACGTTTATAGAAGTATGTTGACAAGAAATATCAAGCAGTAAAAAAAGAAAAAAGCAAGTATTTGGTTTCATTCAAACAGGAAGTGATGTCATATGGTGATGACAGAGTGATGCTACTTCCTACCTTATGAATATGAAATAGAAATGGCCACGCTTGATTTTCCCGCGACAATGACATCACAATATCCCATTTTGCAGCATTTTCATAGGTTATCTTTTTCAGGGGCGTGATTATTTAAAACGGAAGTTCTGTTGGTCAATAAAAAGTTTGTTTTTATTCTAAGATTGGTCGTACTTCGACCGATATAGTTGTAGATTTGGAAGTAATTTAAAAACTTAAGACGGATTACGATCATGTTAAATTTGTAAATATAGAAATCATTTATATATGCACCCGGCCTTCCTGACGGTGGTTAATGCCGTCAGCCAAATAAACAATAATAATGCATCTAATAAGCTGTATGAAATGGGTATAGCCACATATCGAATGTTAATCCAGACATTTTAATTATGTGTTGGCATATGATGATTTCTATAAGCCATATATTTAAACCAAGAAAATTCTATATTAATGCAGACACTAAACAGAAAGTGTGTTGCATTACATCTAGCGAGTTTAGGCCTGATTGCGTTAGAGGCCATAAGCGGAAAAGGAAGGTAGAGATTGACGGTTATCCTTGTGTTGCGTGGAATAAATAACATAATTAAGTCACTGCTATAATAGTGGTTAGGGGGTCGATTTATCGTCTGCGAGTTCGTCGCTATAAAGCTGGATAAATACTGCCTGTGGACTGGAAAATAAACTCAACACGATCCCAGATGAGATAGGGAGGGGAGACTGGGCTCGAGAGCAAATGAGATAAGAGGTCGGTTGGTATGGGTTAGTAAAGAGGAGGCTCTGTATTTGTTTTGCTATCTAACGAAAACTAGCAAGCTAGCACTCCTTACAGGAAAACAACAGTAGCATGATAATCTCTAAAGGTGTTCGATATTTTTAACGGCGGACTGAATTGTATAATTCACAATCCGGGATGGGAAAGGAGGTAAACGGAGTGTCGCGGAGCCGGTTTGAGGTTAGTTTCTCGTTCGTTATAAGCTGACAATGACATATTGTACATTTATATGTTGGTATATTAATTTGTAAGAATTAAAATGAAGAGGATTTTCGCATACTGATTGCTGACCTTTGGTGTAACGCTACTTCACGTCCGCAAATGTTTCTGTGGTGAGTATTTTGGCTACTAAATGTGCATTTCCGTCGGAGTTCATGAAGTATACAAGTGCTGTCGTCTTTTGTTCTTTTCTTCGAAAAATGGACTGATTTACAGTGCGTGATATGGTGACACCACCTATATTTTCATGGAAACGATCTTATAATACTTTGTTTCAGTGCTTCGGTGCTAATGTTATGGTAAACTATATGAGCTTCCTCTTCCTCCTGCTTCTAACACAAAGACAGCAATGCAGACGATGTCCTAAACGCAGTTTAAGTCTTGACATTTTGGGATGTGCGATATAAGTGTCTGTCATATATTCACGGAGCCCTGGAGCTGCTCTGTACTTTCTGATCATCCAGCTCTTTTGTTTGCTAATGGCTACTGAGGCTGCCGGGGCCCGAAACGCTTGGGAAAAATAAACCGGTCCAACTAAAAAGGACCACATCACAATCGCGAACAATGGAGAAATACAGAATACGCACTTACTACACGCGTACTGTTACACACTTATAGTTATGCAGTGCTGCGGACGTGTTGATTGTGCTTGTTCACTAGGCCCCCATCAAACTTTTCATTGTTTGGGAAAGGGGGGGGAGGGTCATTCATGATTCAGTTGAACATAATAAATATCAATTTACCATTATTGTACAACAACCATTATTGTATTGTGTATGTATTACTCCATGTCTTTTTTTTTAATCCTCTAGCAAGGAAGCACGGGATTTGTGTGGTCTTACTTATTTTAAATGTTGCAACAGCTGAGCACACGAATACGGGCCCTAGTTTCTGGCTTTATATGTGCACCATCAAATACATAATCCAGTATTAGTAATAGGTCGCTTTATTTATATATAATTGAATATGGTATCGTAGCTTTTTATATTGAACAGGTTTTAAATTTGATCCATTAAGTTGATTAACCTACGCATACAACTAAGCATGTAACAGTATAGTGCTGCTTGTCGGGCAACTGTGGTGTAGTATGTTAATTGAAAACTGTGCAGGTTTAAAGGTGCCTTTACGCAACGGCTCGAGATGAGCTCAACATAACAACGTCTCTTGTTTATTCTAAAGTATACACTGCCACGTCCGTGTGGCCGTGGCAATGTTAATATACAAACTGTGGGGCTAAACAACACGTATAGTTTAGTACTTTATAGATTAGTCAGTTTAGTTTGGGAAATGTTTATACAGAGATGTTCATCCTTAAAGTGTTTTACGGTTTATATATGAACAGCTGTAAAATCCTGATTTCTGGCATTATTCCCTCTCCCAAAAAGATACTGCTTTAAATTTCTACGGAGCTAACTTGCCGGATTTTACTTGTCAGATTTCAGTCTTGTCGGTACCGGGTAGTAGCCTATGTCGGTACCTTGTACTTAATCGGGCAGGTATAATTCTTATCTATAGCATATAAGATGGTTATATAAGCGGTGCGCCAGGATACAGCGATTTCGCCTGGTGACATCTTCAAAGGTTGGCCAAAACTTGCAATGCGTAAATGAAAAATAATTTGGCCTATTTGTGTTTGTAGGCAATGTTATAGGAATATTAGTGACAATGTTATATTTTATATTTAGTTTATCCACCCATCTATTCATTTTACAACCGTGTCCGAACATGCTGTATAAATGTGGGGTCTTTTCCGCTGGTATGGACATGCACAGGGCCCCTCACTTGGCCCAGTTGCTAGTGAACATTTCAGTTTTGTTTTAAACGCAAATCTAAATAGCCTTGCAGGTCTCATGTTTCTGCACTTACTTATTTCACTTTTGAAAGGTCCATTGCAACTAAATTGTTGTTAGGCTTACACATTAAAAAATTTAGTAATTGGTGGCAAAATGTTGCTATTTAACGACAATGTTTTAAACAACGTAGTAACACCAGGCCAGAAATGAAATGCACTGCTTTCGGTGCTGTAAAGACACGCAAAACATCTTCAGGAAAGGCATTTATAGTTTTATTCTCAAATGAAATCCAAGACTCTTAAATCTCACCATATTCCCGTGAGGGATCAGGCAAACTGTGCATTTTCTGCTAACTGTGTGTCTTGTTTTGACCTCAGATGTTTTCAAACAGCGACGAGGCCGCGATTAACAAGAAGCTTCCCAAAGAGCTGCTGTTGAGGTAGGTGAGAGGCCCGTTCTCCCCTGTTTTCCCGGTCACCTTTACCCGGCTCTCGCACCGACACACCTAACACAATCTTCTATATCGGGTCGCTAGTACCATCTGCTTCTTTTTATCCCCATCACTGTTCTGGCCACGTATGAAAATATAACGCTGCTCTCCGTTTTTCATGGATTCTGTTAACCCAATGCGAAATAAGAGCGCCATTTACTTTTAGCTCTTTACACTGTTTCTGGGAGACTAAGGGGTAAGCTTGTAACTTAATCACCGAAGCGCAGAGCACGGGAGGTCGTTCAAGTTAGCTGCTGCAGGTTTCACTGCGACGCCACCTCTCGATATTTGTTTGTTTGTTTGGCTGTTCTGGCAAAGCTACTTGCAAAGCGTACTAGAGTTTGCGATGCAAAGCAGTTTAAAGTGTGAAGCAGCAGCACCTTTTAGAAATTAAACATGCTTGTTAGTGTTTAGTGTCTGACTACTTGTTTAACGACTAACTAAGCTAAGTACAGCGAACAAATCGCGGGACTCGGGCAATGCTGGCCAGAGCAATTCGGACAGGAAGGAGGTGGGGGAGGTAAGCATATGATCCGTAGCCACACCCCTGGGAGAGACCGGGTTTATTTGTTTTTCGATGAATGACTTGTATATACTTTTTTTTTCGGGGGTGGGGCCCAGTGGCTCATTTTGGGGGAGGGAGGCCTGGCCCATGAATTCCTCCTCATGACGCTGACCCTGTATGATGCAAACCCTAGATCTGGGAATGATAGAAAGTGGGTGAGAATGTATTTTGAGGATTGGGGGAAAATGAAAGGGAGATCAGGTCACAATAAGGCTGCAATAGGGTGTGGGGTCAGTCATCATGGTGCAGGTGTCCTAAGGACAAGAGAGAACAGAGCCAGTGTAACCTTTTATAGTAAAGAGCTATAGGACTCTCAATGCCAATGAGAGCAGTTACCCAGCCCCAGCCATCCCCCTTCTCATAACAGTTTGTAAGTAGGAAGTAAGTGGATGATGGAACCCTTTCACATTCTCTTGTCTCCTAGAATCTTCTCTTTCTTGGATGTGGTGACATTGTGCCGATGTGCGCAGGTCTCACGGGTAAGCATGTTCTCTGTGTGCACATTTATGTTGGTAGCATGTACTATGGATTTTAAAGTAATCATCATGTGCTGAAGTCTGGCCTGTGTTTGTCTTTCTGTATGCTTGATTTCCCCCCCCCCAGTCCTGGAACGTGCTAGCCCTGGATGGTAGTAACTGGCAGAGAATTGATCTTTTCGACTTCCAGAGAGACATTGAGGTAACTGAAATACTCTTATTTTCTTTCCATCCCCTTGTTTCTGTTGACTCTGTAATCCACTTTCAATGAAAAACTGGAGCATATTCCACAAAGGAGAATTAAGGGAAAGTCTGATTTATTTTGTCTGACTAATTTAAGTGGGAATTCCATTCCATCAGTGTGTCTTAAATTAATTCCCGCTGAATTACCATGGTAGCTTAGGCGAGTGAATAAGTCTGCTCCGGACCAGCCTAATTGTCTCCCTTAGTTTATTGTTGTCTCAAGGAATGTCCAACGTGTGGGAACAGATTCCCAAAAGATCGTTCCGTTGGACAAATTCCGTGATCTTACTACTCATGTCATGTAATCTGTCGAATTTTATGTGTCCTCATCTGACATTATATTTTACATTATTTGATTAACCAAATAATTCAATCTGTAAGGTGTACCAAAAATGACATGATTTTGTTTGAGTTAGTGCTGTGAGTAAAAGCAAGACGAGAAAGCAGAGAATAAAAACCACCTTTTTGGAAGTAATCCTCTGCGTGATACTTCCATAATATGGAGAACAGAGCTGAGATTGCTACATAATCAATATAATAAAGCTTTCAAAATCACATCTTGGCATTCCATTATAATTACAGTAAATTCCCATTATAGTGGACCCGCTTGTAACGGAATATCAACTGTAACTGACAAGGTCCACTGGTCCCGGCTGTGCACCTTTAAGAAAATGCAGAAAAAGCATCGGATATAGCAGACTCGCATATAATGGCATTTCACTTATAATGGATAAACGATTTGCTCCCCAGGGCCGCTTTTAGCTGTAGTTCTGTTCGGCTATAACGCACATGCAGTTCCGCCTACAAGGCGTGTGGCATGCCGGTGATATCCAGCACTGATACGCACGTGGTCGGGATTATTAATAGTCACACATCTGGTCAGGTAAAGTTGGATTATTACATGTACAATATAATCGATACCATAAGTGTGTCTGCTGAGGTGTGGCATGAGTAAATGTCCTGTAGTTGTGTTCTGGGCATACAGCAACTCCGAATATAACAGACTGTTTTGCCAGGTCCCTGGAAGTCCGTTAAAAGAGTATTTTACTGTAAAATAAAAGCGTACACATTACAAAGGTGAAACATGAAATGCAATGACTAATTGGAAAAAAATCCATTAAAATATGAACAGGAAGATATTTTTATATTGTTTAGTCACTGACTACGTTGAAGTCTTATTAATAAAATAGGAAAGACAAGATACGGTTATTTGTGCGGAACATTTCACACAGATGTGATTTAATTAAAGTATTTTATGAAGATCATATATTATACAGTAATAATGACAGGTGAAATGAACGCAGAAGGTTCCTCATTGGCTCTGGGGATCGAAACAGCAACTTTCGCATTATAAGGCAACAGCATAAACCACTGTACTACTGTACTAAGCACTCATAATTTTTACGTAACTTATGCATTTAGTCTGTCTGCAATTCATTGTCAAGCCAACTCCCTGGCTGTGTTGATGGCCAGAGTATTGCCTTTTTTTAACGATTATATCTTTGTATTTTTCATACAGCTCTATCAGCAGTGTTTGTTCTGCGGCGGAAAGAAATACTGCTCTCATTTTACAGGCTTTCCATCTCATTTGGTCGATCTATTGTTCATCCATTTATTGGGGCTTCTTAAATATCGCAAGTGTGCACTAAGTGAGACTATGCAAGTCTGTCTTGAATGAACCTTGATTAGTTAAAACTGAACTGCATTCGTGGAGCAACATGAGGCTAAGTTTAGAGATGGAGCTAGGTTGAGTCTGACTTTTTCGGGAAAGTCTGCCTTACTTTAGTTACCTTCATGGAATACCCTCCTGGTATTTATTATATGCATTTTGGTTGTTATGTTTTGAGTAGAATTAATTTGATCATTCACCTTTTTTGTAATCTTTATAAATGGCAAGAGTAGTGTGAACCCCTTCCTGTCCCCCATTGTGTTTGTACATACACACTTGCTTTATTGCTAGGTTTGTTTTCCAGATTCCGATCATTTACTTTCATTGTACAGAGTACAATTTACATTTTAGCAGCAGCCCAATGCGTGCATTCACACAGATGGTAACATCAGCAATTCTGGATATAAGACATCACACAGGACATAAATAATACTACAAACTCAGAGTGGACCTGTATACCATACATACATGCAATAAATGCAATTAACAATGCAGTTAATACTGATAAAGTGCAGTTTAATGTAAACATTGCAGTGTAATTTAAAGTGAGCATAGTGACAAAAATTGACATGAAAACTATTAGACATATGAAATCACACAAGACATGACATAATAACATGATACTTTACAATTACACAGTGAATTGGAATATTGCAGTAAGGATGTTGTAGACCCTGAGGTTGGCCTCATAGTTTCACAGTGTTCGGTTCACATATGGCTCTGTTAAAAGCTGTTCTTTAGTCTGTTTGTCCATGAAATGATGGAACCCGAGTTGTCTATCAGAGGGCAGAAACTCAAACAGATGATGCCTATGGTGGGACGGTTTGTTTGATATATTTATTGCTCTCCTGAGGCAATGGGAGCTGAAAAGCAGTATGCATTAGAGGTGTAAATCACAGCTTTCCTCGTGATACAATATCGATTCCTTAAGCCAATGGTTTGATTTTTTTTTTTCTTTTATACGTCAGAAATTCCCACGATACAATACTATTCAATTCGATACTGGGGATAGTAGTCGAAATGATGAAATTTCACACAATCCTTTACATTTCAATTAATTAAAAAGGCAAATATAATTAGCATTTTATCATATTTTTTGGGAACTGTAAAGAAAATGTAGGGTAGGCAAGTATGTCCCATAAATTAAGCAAAATAAAGTGAAATAAGGTAACAATAAAAAATTTGGATGTAGATTAACATGGTGACTTTTTTTAATCAAGTCTTCTCCAGTCAAATGCAAGTGTAACCAAAAGTATGTCCATAACTGTCATGACCTACTTGTATGACCCTCTTGTGTGCCTCTCATTAACTCTGTGAGCAATTTCAATTGTCCCCAACTGTTTCTTTTTGTTTCGTCTCCATGTTGTGTGCTGTGCCTGCAATACCCCCCCACCCCCGTTTGGATTTCCCTGATTCCCTGACCATGATTCCTCGTTCCCTGCTTGCTCGCCCTACACTGTATGGAAGAGGGCCACCATGAAAATATTATTTGAATTCTTTTTTCTCAGAAAAAATGGTGCATTGCCAACAGTCAAGTGACACACTCATACACGGAATGATCATGTCTCAGAATTATGAGAAGTCATAATTCAAATAATATTTTCTTGGTGGCCCTAATCCTCTTCCATAATGCTGGGATACAACAATAACAAGTAAAATAAAGTGCGATAAAGTAAAATAAACATTGCATGCACAGACATGTAGAATGAGGAAGATCAACATGACTGACTACTGTGGTGAAACAAGCATGTCAGTGTTTTTCTTTGAGAAGATTTTTTAAAAGAAAATTGAATAGTCAACATGTTCAGGAGATTGTGCTCAGAGCACAACGTCCTATGTCACCTGCTGTACTAAACAAACACTCTGAAGGTATGCTAGCTTGCAAGCTATTTATAAATGACCAAGTCAAAATGATCTACCTACTATAAAAATGTAAAGCATATATTATGTATAAAAATATTGAGTATTTAATATTATTTATTATTATTACTACTATTATTAATACCTTATTCATCCCAAAGGGAAGCTACTATTGAATTGAACTGGGATTTTCATAGCTTCACCTTTCTATTTCTCAGCTCACTTTTTGGAGGGAAGTTAATGTCGTAGTTTTTATGAACAGTCCAAAAATGCCGCTTCACATTACCCTTCTTCGGAATAGCAATGGTACACTGACAGATGAGGCAAATGCACTTTGAATATGACATGGTAAAAAAAAACAGTCCTCCCATTCCGTATAGAAGTGGTAGGTTTTTGGTTTCTTACTTGGTCCAGCTCCTCCATTCATTTTTATACAACAACAACAAATTTATTTTTGTATAGCGCATTTTCATGACTTCGCATCATCTTAAAGCGCTTTACAGCATCCCCACCCAAAGCCCCCAGTGAGTAAGCCATAGGCGACAGTGGCAAGGAAAAACTCCCGA
>JAODUD010000096.1:312240-322601 GCA_026784285.1 Stomatorhinus walkeri
TAACCCATGATTCGTCATTCTCTGCTGGAAACAAACTTGAAAATAGGGTGGTACATGATGGCTGGCTGCTCAGTAAGAAGATTCTTCCCATTTCATAATTTGGCTCAATATTGTAAGCTTTGTTTGATTTAACCATTTGACAACTCCTTAGGGGACGGTGTGTACCCACTGAAATAGTTTCTCATCCCGCTTGCAAACCCACAGAATGAACAAGAGCAGCGCTATATTGATGCCCCCATTCTTGGGCTCGGCCCTTGGTAGAGCGCTCTGTAGGGCAGCTTAAAGGCTATTGGCACTGCCTGGATAAGATCGCTGGGGTGCTGCTATCCAGTCCGCAAAAGTGTGTCACAGTTTCACACGCATGTATGTGTACGTATGCGGTATCTGAAGAGCTTAGGCAAGATGAACCTGACCTTGAGCCACCAAATTTTCTGCCACTACAATTTTAATGTCACACAGCATCTCGATTTTCGATGTTTTAATTAATTGGCAACATCTCTTACAGCATTCACGATTTCTTATTGCAGTCAGGATAATTACTTCAGTCAGGACATGGCCGGATGGTCGCCCCCCAGTTTCTGAGGCACAGTAATGTGTGCAGCCAGCGCCCAAAGATATGCTTGACACAGCAAGCACCATCACTGCCTGTTTCGTCCTCGGCACTGGGGGCACCTCTTGTATTTTCTGTAAGAATAAACAAGTAGAATAAACAGAAGTAACAACGCATCTGTGCCCTACTTGTTATTCATAATCATGCAAGTAATCCAAACAAGTATGGTATGAGAAACTCACCCGTGCCGACATTGGAGTCCCTCTCACCTGATAAAACTGTCCCCAATAATTGCAGCAACTTGTTGCTCAAAGGGTGGGAATTCCGCGACCTCCGCCTGTGCTGTTAAGACTCTTATGGTGAGCGGCCACTCGTTTTTTCCCGTCGAATTTAATGTCCGACCACTTCTTTTTAATTTCAGCCACCGTGCGATTTTCAGAACCAAAACTTTTATCTGACTCCGCCAAGCTGTGCCACTCCGTCAACTTTCATTTTTTGCTGATGCCCCTACTTAAACCACCAAATAATCTCACTTTTCTCAATTTCCGTTAACATGACCTCCATTTCACACTCACTGAAATACTTTTTTCCCCATGTGGTTTACCCATTGTTTAAGAAAAACGGAACAAAGCGGGTATTTATGCAGATTTACATATGCAAATATACATAATTATGGGTGGGTCTGGGGGTCGCTGTGGGCTCGTTCACGTATGTAAAATTTCACACTCATTGGGATTTATAAACGGAATGTGGGTAGATCTATGCTTACACACAGTTTTGTGCATCTTGATTTTTTCTTGCGTACACACATTCCTAGTTTTTTCCATACACCATGTTTTAGTGTGAATTCTACGCATGTCATTATACATGAGGCCCCTGGACTTCAGTAATGTTCACTTCTGTTTTTGTACATCTGTCATAAGCATGCACATGGCATATATAAACAGAACGTGACTAAACATTCCTGGTCCCACCTCTGGCTGGCTACATTCCTCAGAATGAAGGTGTCTGGGTGCGATTGCCACTTGGTCCCCAGTGATCTCCTCTTCAGTCTCCACTCTCCCTTTTGGTCATGTCTGCAGCTTTGGTACAGTTGTTTTTGCTGATTTTGTGTAGGACATACCTGGTTGTCAGTGAAGTCTGCTTGATGATTTGATCTCATTGAAGGTTAATGCTTGTAGAGTTGTTGGAATATGTGCAGCATGATGACATTTGAGGGCGCATCTGGTTGGGGTATAAACATATTGCCATGTTCGTTTGTATCACAACTGTAGCTGGAGGATGAAGCCTTGAAGTACATTGGAGCTCACTGTCCTGAGCTGGTAACCCTAAACCTACAGACATGCTCGGTAAGTTGCAAGGTTTAAGAGCAAAACGGTACTGATTTTTCTGTTCAACCCCTCCCCCCTCCACTGTGGGTCTGGAGTCTAATTGCTCCGTCCTTCCCTCCCTTAGCTGGTATGGTGTGTCTGTATGTTTGGGGGGGAGGGGGTTCTATTTAACCTACATGGCTAATTGTGTGTGAACCTATTGCGAATGATATGTACGTTTTTTTTCTCGTTTCATCCTACAACCCCATTCCTTTCAGTACTCTGTCATCAGCCTGTTCATGCTATCCTGTTGTCTTATTTGTCATCTTTTTCACATTCAGCATTGTTGTCCACCTGCTGCTGACAGTATCGTACCCCCTGTCTGTCTGCCTCTCCCCCCACCCCCACCCCTGCACTGGGAGCAGCAGATCACAGACGAAGGCCTGATTACCATCTGCCGTGGCTGCCACCGACTTCAGTCGCTCTGTGTTTCCGGTTGCGGCAACATCACAGATGCTATCCTTAACGCCCTGGGCCAAAACTGCCCCCGCCTTAGGTACCCGCCTGAGCTCTCGGTGGTATTATGGGATCTGGAGAAGTGGCTTGTTGCCCCTCCAGGAGGGTATTTGGACGGACCCAGACTGAGCTGCCCATCGGCCTCACAAAGTGATGCTGGGATCATGGACCGCTGCCTGACTCAATTTCTTGCCCCCTCCTCCTAGAATAATGGAGGTGGCTCGCTGCTCCCAGCTCACTGATGTGGGCTTCACCACACTGGCCCGGGTGAGTGCACAGTGCTTGCTGCTCTAGGGCCTTTAGCCAATCCTATGTGAATGCTCTGCTATCAAACTTGAACGGCCACATTCCTAACACTTCTGAAAAGCCATCTCCTCCTCTTTCAGAACTGCCACGAACTAGAAAAGATGGATCTGGAGGAGTGTGTACAAGTGAGGCCCCTTTAACACACCTCAGCATAGTTTATCACAGCATTTCATTCTCTAGTAAATCAGGCTTTTGTGATGTTATTTAAAAAAAAAAAAACCTGTAGTAAAGGGCGATTCTAGAACTCTTACGGCCATTACTGCCTCAAGGATTCCTAACAGCACTCCTCCTGCTCGTCTTCCTTTCAGATTACAGACAGCACGCTGATACAGCTGTCAATCCACTGCCCCCATCTGCAGGTCCTGGTATGTTGGGGCCACCTTGGCTTAGCCTGGCCAGCCAATTAGTGGGGACGGTGTTAATGACAACGCTTAATGTACCTCAAGACCTCTGGCCAGACCTGGAATGAAGCCTCAAATTGTGTGACAAAGCTGCTTTAGAGCAGAGTGGGGTTCTGTTATTCCTACATGCTTGTGTGTGTGTGTGTGTGTGTGTGTGTGTGTGTGTGTGTGTGTGTGTGTGTGTGTGTTTATTTATTTATTTATTTATTTATTTAAAACTTGGTGGGATGAATAAGTACAAAATGCAAGGGCTCCATCTAGTGGACAATCAGAATATACTGCCATGGAAAAAAATCCAAAATGCATTTCTTTACTCATAATACTGTATATTTTACTATATTTTTAATAGCAAGCACAACCTGTATTACTGTAGACATTCCCCCCCCCCCCAGTGTTCTTAATATTTATATGAATTGACAATCTGACAGAGAGGCTCTCTGGATTTCTGACTCCCCTCTGCTTAGAGCCTTTCCCATTGTGAGCTGATCACAGATGACGGTATCCGGCACCTGGGCAGCGGGCCCTGTGCTCATGACCGGCTGGAGGTGGTGGAGCTGGACAACTGCCCACTGATCACGGACGCATCGCTGGAGCACTTGAAGGCCTGCCACAGCCTGGACCGCATCGAGCTCTACGACTGCCAGCAGATCACCCGTGCTGGTATCAAGAGGCTCCGGGTGGGCGCCACACTCGCATGTGTCTCTGTTAAGCAGCTGTGCTTTCATTAGCTGTTGGGGTGTCTCCTGCTGTAGCTTCCTTTCCTTATAATGTGGGCCCAGTCTGCAAGTGTTGATTCTAAGAGACAATTCCTGTTGAAATCAGTTTTGCTTTAATGTATTATTGTATAATCAGAATTTTAAAAATGTATTTCCACTTAAATGTATACATTTTATTGCTTTATGCTATTCTTTGGCAGCCTACAAATGTTACCTGGTAGCTTGGTAGTGTTCTATGTATTTTTTGGGTACATTTACATGGAGGTCAGAAGATGGTGTAACGCTTTTACCACAGATGAGCTTCAAAGACATTTACCAGTTTGCAGTGTTTGCCTAACTTTCGTCCCCCTGCTTTTCTCGCCTCTTCTCCCCAGACTCATCTGCCCAACATCAAGGTGCACGCCTACTTTGCCCCGGTCACTCCCCCGCCCTCAGTTGGGGGCAGCCGTCAGAGGTTTTGCCGCTGCTGTATCCTGCTATGAAGTTGAAGCCCCTGTCTTGAAGCCCTTCCCTCCACTCCAACCTGCTGCACGTTTGTGTTCCTGCCCTGCCCCGCATGCAACACTGCATTGGAGAAACAGAGTGAGAGACAGAGCCCTGGCCTGCCTCATGCGCCCACTTTTTAGATACCTGAATCCCAGCATTCCCTGCTGTCCTTTCTTTGAAAGTTCAGTTGTCTAAACCAGTTCCATGTACACAGAGACACACTTGAGTGCTCGAAGGCGTGTCCATCCTTCTGCTGCTCACTTCACACCCTCACACACAAACACACTGTTCTGGTCTGTCTCTCCCCTACTCACTCTTCCAACCAACTCCATGCTTCATAATGTTTTAAAGAATCGTATATATTTTTTATAAAGGTCAACAAATGAGATTTCCAAAAAGAGGATTGAGAAAATGCCAAACATTGCATGTTATTATAGTTTATTTTTTATTAGCTGTTTGTATTCAGTACTTAGGAGCTCTAGTGGTGTCTAACGACTGCAAGAGAACAGGTTGAATCCAAGACTAGTGGGTGTGTGAATATAATCTTAGCTGGTATTTTGATTTGACCTGGCTGGCATGAAGCAGAGAGGTGACCAAAACCTCACCTGTTTGTGAAGGAAAATAATCTGAGTACAATCCTTTTTCTGTTAGTTTTTCTTAGGAAAGAAAACAAAGGACAAGTAGAGGTGTTAGTTTCTACAGTACAGTGTAATTGCAACACCTGCACACTAATTTGCCAGATGTGACAAGCGCGTGTGGGTGGGGGTGGAGGGGATCATTATGATGATTCCCGAAGGACAACCCATCCTTGTGTAAGGGATAGAAGTGCTTAAGGTGCCATGTTACTTTGTGTGAAGTAGAAGAGGCCCAGATAACAATGTGGCTTGATGAATCAAGAGACAAGGATATAAAACCAAATGCTGACCCCTGTACCAAGGAGAAAAATTGCAGAGAAAAGAAACAAAAGGAAAAATCATGGCCTGGATAAGAATGGCAGTCTAGAATATGGCCCCACAAACTCTGGAGTTGGTTTCCATTAGTAGTTCCGCTAAAAGCTGAAATTAATTTACAGTAGCTGGCTGTGCATGATTCCTCCTTATGTTGGAATTGCATTGTGTTACTTGTTAGCAAGATGCAAATTGAGCTTCACCCTCCCTGTACTATGAGGCCCCTGAATAATCCTTTGGGGGGGGGGACCCATCCATCCATCCATCCAGTTCTTAGGGACGAGAGCTCAGTCTGCATGTATGTTTGTGTGTTCTGTCCTGCGCGTCACCAGCATGGGAGTAGGGTCAGAAGGTGGGGGTGCTCGTCACCAGTCAACTCCTTAGATATGAGTGTTTGTAATCTGTTTTTGGGGCTGTTACCGTTGCCTACCCCCTGCAAGCTATTTTTGATGGTGGGGGGAGGGGTGATTATGACACATGATCTCCCTCTGAATGGCTTTTTATCTCTGTTTCTGGAATAAATAGGAAGCGAAGTCAGCAGTGACGTTAATGCTCTTTAGTATCATGTGATTTGGTGCTTACTCTAATCACGCATCACAGGCTGGCCCTGTAGTGACTGAGCTTGTGAAGGTACCCACACCTCTTACATACTGATGTGAACCAGACTCCTGTTTCACCTAAACCCTGCTGATTGGAACAGCTTCGTCCCCCCATGGTTTACACCTGGGTTTAATTCCTGTTTGATGTTGGCTGCCCCCAGGATCTACAGGGGCTGTGGTAAAACAAGATACAGTGGCTGTCAGCAGAGAGAGTGGGTGTGTGAAGTGCTGGGGAATGAAAATTTGCTGTGAAATCTATAACATACACAGGTTCACCCTTGTTTTCAACTTGCCACCAAGGCATGATGTTTTACACACACACACACACACACACACACAGCCTGGCCATCAGACTCCCTATAGTTCCAAAATACTGTTTTCTGTGCCCAACTGATAGGTGTGAACATGTTCGTGAGGAATGGTAGGCCCTCGCAGTCAGGCTTGTGCACATGCGTGAGGAATGTTAGGGCAATGGTCAAGTACACCTTGTATACAATTCCACTGAAACTATAGCTTTAACCAAGGCGCTGTTGTGAGGCTGTCTCCTCCTCTTCCTCCTGCAGTGTAAAGCAGTCAAGTCATTGACTGTCTGGCTGGTATATGTTTCTGTCTCCTGTCTGCAGCTGGTGGTGCTTTCAAACACAAATGGACAGTTCAGCACCGCAGCATAGCTCTGCCATCCATTGTGGATGGAGAAAAGTGTGTGTGTGTGTTTTTTTTTTTTTTTTACATATTTAAAGACTTAAGATGACATTACATGAGGGGTTGGTGTGTTGCGAGCTTTCTGTACTCCTTTTCTGTTACTTTGCAAATCCACTTTCACTCCTGATCCTTTGAAAGGCAACATGCCGGGGAGAGTGTGTTCCCAGAATGACGATCGTTTTGCGAAAATTGTTTTAATTACTGTAAATCTTTTTTTTATATATGAAATGTATATATAATTAACCAATGTGAATGGATATATGTACAAATAAATATATAACTATATTAGTAAGACCTTTGATCTCTGGTGTTCTTTTCCTTGTCTGTCATAGAAGAAAACCCACGTGTGGTCCTTGAACATGAGCACCCAGCACACAATAACAGCTGCAGCAGTACCTAATGTTCTTTTGTTGCTATGACAGTGTGATTGAATAAAGATTGGATTTTGTTGACTTTGTGGACTTAGTAAAAATAAACATCAAATCTGAAGTTCTGTCCCTCCCTGAGGATTTTGGACCATGTGGTGAGTCCAAAGCCCATGGTAAGTCAGATTAGCTTGTCCCTAAAAAAAAAAGTGTGGCAAGCCAAAGGTCATAAACTGAGTCAAACTCCTAGATCAGGGGTGGGGAACCTATTCTGTGGAAGGCTGGTGTGGGTTTTGGGATGACCTCTCAATCAGACAATAAAGCAGTGGTTCTCAACTCCAGTCCTGGGGACCCACTGTTATTGGCTGATTGAGATGCTACCCCAAAAACCTAAACTCACACTGGCTGGACATGGAACAAGTCCCCCACCCCTGTGCTAGAGCTTTGTTAGCTGTGGTTTTAGTGTAGTACCCATACACTCCACCAGAGGATAGTTGTGAGATGCATATTACGTGCCTCAGTCCTCGAGACTCACTTCAAGATTGTCGAGCTGCTGCTGAGAAGCTCTTGTTTGTCAAAATGGCAGTCTTGGGTTGTCTATGGACCAACCCTGTGTGGGATACAAGTGTCCAGTAGCTGTACACCAGCTTGACACATGGGCAAGCACATCTGTTACTTCGATTTGCTGAACACCCACTGGCAACTGTGTAACCCCAGCAGCTATAACAGTACTGCCACAGCCCCACCGAATTTGCATTGTGCAAAGAGCTGCTATCTTTTGATATACTTTTGTACATTCAGTTGTTTTCCATTTGTACAATCATGAGTTTATGAACAGAGGAATTATTTTCATATTTCCATCTTGAACTCCTATGAAACATACGGGTGAGAGCAAAGCTTGAGGTCAGACATTTTTTTATTTCACCCTTGATACATTTTTTGGGGCTAAGCGACCAACAGTGATGCCATTACTTTACCTGCTATAGAATTTGAACCCATGGCCTTCCAGACACCAACTGGTAACCTGCAGATCCACAGGACACCTCATGAATTTTAAGTATCCAGTGGCAGGATTTGCATAACCATTCACCAGGAATCCTACTGACCACTAGGTCATGGGGTTGTCAGATACTCTGCTGCCTTGTATGGAGAATGCTCCTTGGACCTTCTCATTCTGAACCATTTGTGCTGTTAAATAATATTGGTACAGGATTTAAAAAAAAAAAAAAAAAATGAATTCTTGTTCATTATCAGTGGTTATATGCACAGTTTTAAAAAGGGAAAGATGCAAGTGTTTATGGCTGTACGCTGCTTTGTATACAAAGGAGGGCCCATCCCACTTATTATATAAGGTTGTGAAAAATCACCTAACTGCCTATATTATGCCCCAAAAAATGTGGCAAGATGTGGTGAGTGGTGGAAGATTCCCTCCCCCCAAAGTCAGTGGATCATGGCTTATCCTAACCCGACCGATGACCGTGTCATCCATATCCAACATTGTCGCCCCCCTGTTGTGTGGGCCTGTGAAGCACGTTTACACTGTGTTGTCTTGGATGCCATGGATACACATTCTCCCAGTTTTATTTTCAGGATGGGAGGATCACTAGGAAGGGGGAAGGGGTACGGTGTTAAAGAAAAATGTATTTGGGAACAGGAGGGGTGGAGTGGTAAAATTGCATGACTATAATTTTCCACGACCTTTAAATAGAATGCTGGTGCCACCCTGACGTCTGTGTCCTGACTGTAACAGAAGGTCAGCTGCAACAGAGGGGTGGTCCTGACAGACCTGACATTCACTGGGTATGTCCTCCCTAATCATCACTGCCCAGCTCTGCTCTTCCTCTCCCTGCCCAACGGGTATGTCTCTTTCTCACATGCCCCCTCCATCCCTGGGGCCATCATCCTGTTGTGGCAGGCGATCCTCCTCCACTCCCTTTCAGTGTTTGTCCAGTGCTGCAGGATTTTTACATTCCCCAGACTGCCAATGTAGGCTCTGCCTCTTCACCTTCATTTATCTTGTTTCTTGCTTCCTTTGAGCAACCCCATTTATTTTCACTCACCTGTCCCAAACCGCACTCTGTGAGGTTTGTCTCACCGAGGGAGGCCTTAGGGTCATATGGTTGCCCTATAACAGTTTTTGTGGCTTCTGGGTTGACTTGAGGAGAACTGTTCAGCCTGATTCTTCTGTTCTGCTTCATCCCCCATGATGGGATAGCACTGCCATGACTCATTCTGGGATGTATTTGTTCAGTCAGTTGTGCCAGCCCTATCCCTCAGTAACACTCCTGTTTACATACATGAACTGCTTCAACAAGGAGACCAGGGGGGGGTATTCCAAAAATCCGTTGAGGTAAAAAAATCCATTAAAATAATACGAACAGGAAGATACTTTTATATTTTATTTAGTCACTATCTACTTTGAACGTTTACTACTAAAATAGCAGAGACAAGAAACGGTTATTTGTGCAGAACTTTTCACGCGGATGTGATTTAATTAAAGTATTTTACAGAAATCAAATAATATTATACAGTAAAAATGACAGGTGAGATCAACGTAGAAGGTTCCTCGTTGGCTATGGGGATCAAACCAGCAACTTTCACATTATAAGGCAACAGCATAAACCACTGTACCACAGTGTTACTGTACTAATGTCTCATGATATTTACGTAACTTATGCATTTAGTCTGTCTGCAATTCATTGCCAAGCCAACTCCCTGGCTGTGTTTATGGCCACAGTATTGTCTTTTTTTAACAATTATATCTTTGTATTTTTCATACAGCTCCATCAGCAGTGTTTGTTCTGCGGCCTAAAGAAACACCACTCTCATTTTACAGGCTTTCCATCTCATTTGGTCGATCTATTATTCATCCATTTATCTGGGCTTCTTAAATATCGCGGGTGTGCCCACTAAGTGAGACTATGCAAGTCTGTCTTGAATGAGCCTTGATTAGTTAAAACTGAACTGCGTTCGTGGAATGACAGTTTAGAGATGGAGCTAGGTTGAGTCTGACTTTTTCGGGAAAGTCTGTCTTTCTTTAGCTACTTTCATGGAATATCCCCCAGGTCATTTATCCCAGTATAGAGGATGGCGTGAAGGTACTGTTTTGAGATGTGACCTTGATGCTTGCATGTTACCACATTAAGCATTGGCCATTTTATCTAAAGGCTGGATCGCTGATTCTTTTCTTTTCAGCCTTTTGTTATTTCTGTCCTGGGCTTTCCTAGTGCCATATCAGTGATATATCATCTGTTCTGTCCTGTCTTGCTTTGCCCGGCCAAAAAAACCATCACCATTTGAATTTAAATCAGCAAGTACTTAAGAGCCAATGATCAGGGCCCAGTTTCTCGAAAGCTTCTTATCGCTAAGTAGTTCTTAAGTTTACTTTAACCTCTCTCTTAACGTTATGGAACGTTTCTCGAAGCGTTCGTACGCTAAGTATATCTTACATACGTCCCACGTT
>JAODUD010000096.1:339318-350833 GCA_026784285.1 Stomatorhinus walkeri
AGGGAAAGACTGTCTATTTTAATCAAGACTACACAATGGAGGTTCAAAAGAAGAGAAAAGAAGTGAGGGACGTCATAAAAAAATTATAGGACAAAAACGTGAAAGCACAGTCAGCCTACCCAGCCTGGACTTCCGGGACAAAGAGCGGTTGGAACACGGTGACAGGACACAGAGGGAAGCGGAGACATCCTGGTGCCACACAAGTAGACCTGAGTGTCCACATTGAATAAACTTCAGAGATAAAAGGCCACAATTCTCTGATGGTGGAATGTTTGGATGACACGTGTTTATGTTCATGTTCTAGTTTTTGTATAATAGTTCTGAGTGTAATGGAGGTGTTAATGTTACAGTTTTTGTCTAACTTTTGACTTCAGTTTGAAGTGTTGGCTTCTTCTAAAAACAAGACGAACAAGTTAAATTTAGTGTCATATAATGTGCATGGTGTGAATCATCCCATTAAGCGAAAGAAAATACTGATCCAACTTAAAAAATTACAGTGCTCAATAGCATTATTACAAGAGACACATCTGACAAAGACAGAACATGGAAAAGTTAGAAGGGAATGGGTAAACCAGGTAATACATGCCTCATATGGTAAAAGAAGAGGAGTGGCCATTCTGATTAGTAAAGGGATACCATACAAGGTTGAAAAGGAAATTAGAGATGATAGTGGGCGGTGTGTAATGATTTTAGGGACGACAGGAGATATGACTATCCCAATATTAAATGTATATGTCCCAAATGAGGAGAATGAGGCATTTCTTAAACAAATAGCTAAAGTAATAACTAGTGAGGCAAAGGGGATCATTTTGATGGGGGGAGATTTCAATACAATACAAAATGGTAAATTGGACAGATTTCCCCCAGACTTGAGACCAAGCACAGGAAAATGAAGAGTATTAAATAGAAAGATCTTGGCCACACAGATGCCTGGAGGGATAAAAATCCAAAGAAGAGGGGTTATACAATCTATTCAAACCCCCATGGTAGTTACTCAAGGATTGATCATTTCTATGTGGGGCGATGACATATGCACAGAGTACTGGACTGTGGTATAGAGAATATAACGATAAGTGACCATGCACCTATTACATTAAACATAAATTTAGACAACCATGCTTTAGATGCTGGAGAATGAACGTGTCGATTCTGGCTAGTGAAAGTGTAGTAAAAGAAATAAAAAACTATTTAAAAGAATACTTCCAAATAAATGATAATGGAGAAGTATCGCCATCGATATTGTGGGAAGCAGGGAAAGCAGTGATTCGCGGGGAAATTATAGAAATATCATCTAGGCTGAAGAGAGCTAGACTAAAAAAGCAAAAGGAACTAAAGAAGAAGATTGAGTAATTAGAGCGGGAACATAAAAGAACAGCAGATAGTTCAACATTTGGCGAGTTAAAAATGGCTAGAGATAAACTGAATGATCTCTTAACAGTTAAAGCCAAAGGGTCACTATGATTCACAAACCAGTGATACTATGAAATGGGTAACAGGGCCAGTCGCCTTCTGGCATTCCAACTTAAAAAAGCTCAAACTAATAGAATAATTTCAAAAATAATACACCCCACATCGAAACAACTACTGACACAACCTAAAGAAATAGCAGAAGCATTTGCATCTTATTATAAAAAATTATATGACGACTCTGAAAATAAGTGATAGGGAAATACAAAATTTTCTTTTAAACCTAAAGTTACCAACATTGCCAGAAAAAGAGGCATCTGAATTGATTAAACCAAAATCTCTTTGCAGGAAATACAGAATACAATAAAAACTCTTAAAAATAATAAACCACCTGGAACAGATGGGTTTCCAGGAGAGTTTTGTAAAGGTTTCAGGGAAGAAATAACACCGGTGTTACGTAAGGTATTTAACTACACGCTAACATCTGGAGACCCATCGAAATCATGGTCTGAAGCCATAATATCAGTTTGAAGCATATAGGCCTGTGAGTTTACTCTGCAATGATCTGAAAATCCTTAGAAGCATACTGACAAAAAGAATGCAGAAATACCTTGCTAAAGTAATTAAACCAAACTGGGTACATCCCTGGAAGGCAGGGAGCCAATAACATCAGGAAAATATTAAATATAATTACAAGTACAAAACACAAACTTGAGCTGTCTATGATGGTTAGTTTGGATGCCCAGAAGGCTTTTGACAAAGTAAAATGGAGATTTCTATATCAGGCATTGTCAGCCTTTGGGTTTCCACAAATTTTTATAAAGTGGGTAAAAACTATTTATAAGGATCCTAAATCACAGATAAGAGTTAACGGGTGCTGTTCAGACTGCTTCTTGCTTAGAAGAGGAGTTAGGAAAGGAGATTGTTTGAGCCCCCTGTTGTTCATTATAAGTATTGAACCATTGGCTGAATCGATAAGAAAAAAATTTCTAATTCAGGGAATAAGGGATGATGGAGGAATAGAACATAAATTATCATTGTTTGCAGATGATCTGTTAGTAATCATGAGTAAACCATCCCAATCAGTATCAGCTCTGATGGTAGTCTTAAAGAATATGGAGGAATCTAAGGGTATCTGACTAACGAAAGTAAATCAGTGGCCATGATGATTTCTGGGAGGTGCCCAGCAGTGCTGAAAGAAAAAGCAGACTTTAAATGGACAGACAAAGGCCTGCCAGATCTCCGGAACTATTATTGGGCAGCTCAACTTAGAGCTCTTATAGTGTGGATTACTAAAGAGACGGATAAGATCTGGGTGGAAATGGAGCAAAGGTCCTGCCCAAATGTACCCTTAGAAACACTGCCCTTCTTGACCAAACCAGTACAAGGGAAGCTTAAGCTTCAAAATGATTAAAGAGACAATGACGACATGGTCAATAATACAAAGTAAATTAAACATATCAAGCTCGGGGAACAAAGTTTCAAAAATTGCTAAAAATCTAGACTTTATTCCTTGTACCATATACATAGGCTTTGAGAGATGGGCAAATAAAAGGTTAATATTTCTAGCACAATTGTTTAAGGGCTCCACTCTGAAATCATTTGAACAACTTAAACAGGAATTTAACTTGTCAATTAATGATTTTGATAAATACCTGCTATTAAGGCACTATCTAAATTGCTAAATTGAAGAATTGCTTGCAAAGGGCGAAACAAAAAAGGGAATAATTTCAAAAATATTTAAGGCACTACAATATGAAACAAGTACTAATAATATGGAGGTTAAAGAAAAATGGGAGCTGGAAGCAAATGTTACCATAACTGATAGTGAATTGGAGGAAACATTCAGGTCAGGACATAAATTAACCAATAGCTCAACTTGAAGAGAGTTTGATTGGAAGGTGAAAATGCGTTACTTTAATACTCTTTCATCACCTCAAAGTATAATAAGTCATCTAATTTATGTTTGAGGAAATGTGGGGCAGTGGGGGATTTCACTCACATATTTTGGGACTGCCCAAAGATCGAAGAGTTTTGAAAATATGTCCAAAAAGATATAAAGAGAGTATTGGGTATTGAGCTAAACCTAGATCTAAACCTGTACATATTGGGGATATTTCCTGATGATCACATAAATAAGGACATTAAATATTTGCTCAGAGTTTTGTTCTTGATAGCAAGGAAAGCAATCACGGCCTCTTGGCTAAAGCCACAACCCCCAACATCATGAAATGGAGAGACAGAATTAAAAAGGTCTATATTATGGGAAAACTACAGCAAGACTGCAACTGAAACTGGAAGAATTTGAGTATAGATGAAATCCAATAAAACAATCGATTAATGAGCCCCAAAACAGCTTTTAGTTTATGTTGTTTGTTTTGTTTTTGTTGTGTGCCCATGATACTGTAATATGAGTGGTTGGTTGTGTATAAGCTCTTTCTATAATTATAAGAACCTGATTTGGATAAGTAAGAGTACTAATGGTACTTTGGATCGTTGAGTTAAAAAATGTGATCTATTAATATGGTTACAACCTACCAAGGGAAGATATAACATTAGGAGAGTAGGAGAGTCTGATGACTGGGGAGGACCAATGGGTGGGGGCAACTCAATGTATATTGTCATGCTGGATTATCTATGTGTGAAATAAATAAAAAGTAAAAAAAAGAGCCCAAAGAGATTGCTTGGCCATGACCTTTTAACTCAGAGTTGCTCTTTTAGAACTATACTTTGGGTTTCAATTTATTACTACTTGAAGTTAATGTTTTACTTAATAATACTGGTTGTTTCTAATGCCATCCATCCATCTATTAACTTCCGCCTATCCGAGGACCGGTGGTGAGGGCAGCAGTCTCAGCAGGGAAAATTCCCTCTATCCAGCCACTTCCTCCAGCTCCTCTGGGGGAATCCCTAGGCGTTCCCAGGCCAGCCGAGAGACATAGTTCCTCCAATCAATGTCCTGGGTCTTCCCCGGGGCCTCCTTCCAGTGGGACATGCCTGGAACACCTCACCAGGGAGGCATCCAGGAGGCACCCTAAGCAGATGCCCAAGCCATCTCATCTGGCTCCTCTCAATCCGGAGGAGCAGCGGCTCTACTCTGAGTCCCTCCCAAATGACCGAGCTCCTCACTCTATCGCTAAGGTACAGCCCAGCCACCCTGAAGAGGAAACTCATTTCGGCCACTTGCTCTCACGATCTCGTTCTTTCGGTCACTACCTACAGCCCGTAACCATAGGTGAGGGTAGGAACGTAGATCAACTGGTAAATTGAGAGCTTTGCCTTTTGGCTCAGCTCTTTCTTCACCATGACAGACCGATGCAGCGCCTGCTTCACTGCTTATGCCGCACCGATCCGCCTGTCAATCTCCTGCCCCATCCTTCCCTCACTTGTGAACAAGACCCCGAGATACTTAAACTCCTCCACTTGGGGGAGGACCTCCACCCCGACCCGGAGAGAGCACCCTTTTCTGGCTGAGGACAATGGTCTCGGATTGGATCTGCCAGGTCTGACCGGCTTCCTCCCCCACCAGGGGAGCCAACCCACCACCTGGTGGTGATTGGTTGACAGCTCCGCCCCTCTCCTCACCCGAGTGTCCAATACATGCAGCCGCAAGTCCGATGACACGACCCCAAAGTTGTGAACACGACCACAAAATCATGGATCCAATATTTTGTTCATCATTAGGGGTCTTGTGAGCTGCACTTCATCTGGTTCTTCACCCAAGAGCTGTTTGCCTTGGGTGACCCTGCCAGAGGCATAATGCCCCAGACAACTTAGCTCCTGGGATCATTGGAACATGCAAACCCCTCCACCACAACAATATATATATACATTTGTAAACAAATAAATTAAGTAATGATTTTTAGATACACAGGGATGACGATTTCAGGTTCGACTTTTAAGAAATTTGAGTTCTAATAAGTTCAAGAACTGAGGTGCCACTGTAGTTTATAATCAGATTTGTAAATCATTAGTAGACAATTATCTATAGTTTTTTTTTTAATTACTAATGAGCTACTTACATTTATAAGTGGCAAAAAGAGTGTTGTTTTAAAGTGGTACAGATTTTTGTTGTAAAACTAATAAATTTGTAGTATTTTGACTGAATTAAGCTAGCTTCCCAGGACTTTCTGTGAGCTGTGTGTGTGTGTGCATATATATATATATATATACACACACACACACACACACACACACACACATATATTTTAATTTATTTTCTCTGCCATGGCTTCATATGTATTGAGCTGGCATGTTCCTCCCATATTGTTGTGGATTTTCCTCTGGATGCTCTGGTTTCCCCCCCACAGTCCAAAAACATGCTGAGGCTAACTGGCGTAAGCAAATTGCCCATAGGTGTGCATGTGTGAGTGAATGTGTGTGAATGTGCCCTGCAATGGATTTGCACACCATGCCGTTCCGGTTTCTGCCCCTGTAACCCCAAACAGGATAAATGGTTTAAGAAAATGGATGGATTATTGTTGTTATAAATTTCCTAGGCTTTGTAGTTCATAGCTATGGTTTTAATAAGGCGTCTGTAGTGGGCAAAGTACTTGGGGCACCTTTTTAACCACATTCAGGCACTTAAAAGTCCACCGTCTGGTGTCAGTGCTTCCTCGTTTTCATGAGTCAGGGTATGGTGAATAAGCACACAGTCGTGGAACTTGACCTGAAGCCCACATGTGCCTTCATATTCCCACAGCCACATTATAAACAGCTGGGGACAGCATCATGGCTGAGTGACGGCAACATGATGACAGAGCTGCTGATGAAGATTAGAGAAAATGTGGAAGCCCACAAGGACATGAGGCCCAGCTGCCTGCAGGTCTGATTCCCTATAGAACAATGATCTAGATTAAGGGTGGCCAGACTTTTTTGGTTGTGGGCCACACACAGAAAACCTCAAGTAGTCAGGGGCCAAACAATATTAAGTGTGAAAAACTGTTCTTAGACCAGAAAAACCCTGTGCCATTGAAAATTAATTTTCTATTAAAATAACCATATAACACTACGGAACAGTTTAACTGTTGACATTACAGTAGCCTAATAATGTAGTATGCATATTATAGTAAGCATTTCTGTATCTTTAATTTAAATGACTACAATAAAACTCTTTAAAACTCTCATTCAAAGAAGTGCAAAATAGGTTGGGTGTAAAACAGAAACAGTAGAAAAGATGATGAAAGCGACAAGGCAGTCTCCAACATTCCTGCATAGCTCTTAGTGAATACACTGCAGGGTCCAACTTAATGATTAAGATGAAAATTATTCATTTTGCAATGGTATTCGAAATTTTCAGAACTCCCTTGCTTTTTTTCCATCTTCTCGGTTATGCCATGTTTAATCTACTGAGGTACAAGTTAGTTTCAACACTAGATGTCGCTGCCAGTGTGAACAAGTCTAGTACAGTAGTTCTACTATAACGTGACCACATGTTCACTAAAATCACTTACTAAAATACACATATCCAATGTGAACATTAGGCTTAGGGAATGTAACTTCAAAATTTAGCAACTTACATCAAAGAAAATGAATTACATAATAAAAACAGTGATAGCAGAGGCAAATTGTGATGACCGCTGCCGGTCGGGCGAGCAAACAAGCAGGCTGGAGGCAGCATAGTCGACAACAGGGCTTTATTCTCCGTGAAGACGGAGCATGGGGCGAACAAAACGAAAGTAGGGATCGGCAAAACCAAGCGAACAGACAAACAAACAAAGCTAAAAAGCAAAGCGACGTACAAACTAGGCTGACAAACAAAATGACGGATCTGACTGGGGTTGACGGAGATACAGACTAAAAGCAGAAGACAATCGGATACGAAATAGACGACAGCTGGTTTCCAATGGGAACAGACACGAGGTAACGAGGGGGAGCGTGGCACACAGGAGGCTCTGACAGGCGGATCATGATACAAATAATGTAATTAAATGCATTTAAATAAGAAATTATGTTAACACATTAATAAATTATGTGATAAACATCTCCTATGTCTTATTATTCTCACGCTCACCTCATTGCTTAGTAAAGGCTTCAATCAAACGTGCCAAAGCTCTAACCATTTTGGTCATCATTAGTTGGGTGTAGTGAGCCATGGCCACCTTGCCACTGGGCATGAACACACCATAATCACCATGGATTACAGTATATAGAGGGACACTGAAGGCAACATGTCTACGAAAAGCACATTTAACTAAATTTACAAAATCCTGCTGTATTTTTATATTATAATTTGTCAAATATTTAAAAATTTTAAGAATCTAAGATTTTGACCTGTGCAATATGTGGATATACAAAAGGTATGATTCTTTTAGATATGACAATCGGGTCAATTCATTGTAAAGAATCAATTTAAAAGAATGATTTGTTCACTTGGATAGTTGTTTTTGTGCACAAGTTGTATTTCTCGCTAAGAATATATGGTGTTGTACTTCGAGAAGTGCTTTTCACTCCGATTAAAAATCATGTGAATAAAAATGCGATTCCACTTTCCATTGGACTTAGTTACTAATCATGTTAGGACATATTCACGGTGTGAATATCAGGTCCAGAAGTTGTAGCATAACTGACTGTGGTTATAATTAAGAAGTGCAGCGTACATATAGTGCAATTTGTTGTTAGAGACTATGTTCTGCCAAACTCATCTGGCTATATGCAATGGGCCCAATAGTCTTTCCATGCCTAATCTGGACATTCCGAGGACATTATTAAACGGATAGCATATCAGTGTTTGCAGACTTTGTGGTACCGTGTTACTCATTACATATGTGTGTGCCGTAAGGTGCTGGTAGCACACCTGCACATCAAGATAATGGTGGAGTACGTGAGGAAGCTAATGAAGAAGAAGCTGAAGCTGAAGTCGCGAGAAGAAGAGGACAGATTGGTGGAGAGGCTGTGTGAGGACAGCCACGCCTTGAATGACTTGTTCAGCCAGGAGGTTAGTGTCAGTGCCCACCTCCCACAGCCATTGGTAAACTGCCTATTTCTGCAGATCCTGTGCTGCTCTGTATTCTGGCTGGCAGCACTGGTGGGCCATCACCAGGAGGGATCAGAAGACTAAAGGAGTAAATGTACTCACATTCTTGAAAAATTGATTCTGCTTATAGGTGAGCATTAGTCAGGAAATTCTTCACATCATTGAAAATTAGTTTGGTGAACCAGAGATATAGCTCAGAAATACCGGAGATAGTCAAGGAAATTAACTTTTTCATGCACAACAAGCTTTTGTTGAGTCACAAAAATTATTTAGTCTTTAGCTGAGACAAAATGCAGCAAGGCTTTTTGTGGTACCTGCTGGTGTAGCTGGTAACTGGACCTCATATTTGTGGACTTTTTTTCTACCGATCAGCTGTGATATGCACTCGACAAAAATCTGCAAATAAACAGGAGATAATACATGTAACATAAGAACATAAGAAATTTACAAATGAGAGACCATTTGGCCCATCAAGTTAATTTTGGGAGAACTTAATAGCTCAGAGTTGTTACAATCTTATCCAGCTCTGATTTAAAGGAACCCAGGGTGTTAGCTTGCGCCACACTATCAGAAAGACTATTCCATACTCTAACTACACACTGTGTAATGAAGTGCCTTCTCAAATTCATTTTTACATGTTCTCCTGCTAATTTCCTCTTATGGCCACGAGTTCTAGTATTTAAACTAATATTATAATAACCATTTGGCTGAACGGCATGAGGACTACTAGAATCTATATTCCACAAATAGATGGGAAGTGATCTACAAATGTGCAAAGCACATTTCACATGTACACAAAGCATTTTAAAATAATAAATATTCTTGTACAATTTCTATTCAGTAAGCTGCATATTCCATACATAACCTAACAGGGTGTAACCTAACAGGGTGGAATATTTCTAGCTAATTTAGCTGTAGCTCTTTGAGTGAGCAACATTTAGCTAGCACACACTCTACAGCTGATCAGCATTTAAATAGCTATTTTTAACACGCTTTAAAAAAAATATTTTTTCCAATAAATATTTCCCATAATGTATACTAACAGGGTGGAACTTTAAGAGTGCCTCAAACTGGTGCATAAAATAAAATTGAGAAAAATGCAGGAGATAGTGACAGTTAAAACTTACCTTAGTCTTCCACTTGAATTTCCCCCCCAAAAACAAATAATGTCACTTTGTGGAAATGGCTGTATGTATCTGTAATGTTTTTAGGGAACCAAGAAACTAGAGGCTCAAAGGGTGTAAAATGAATGTGGGGACATTTAATGTATTATATAACTACAAAAAACAAAATAAGTTTCACCAGATTTGTTTCTTTCCCTAAAGGTAGTTGTCAAGTTGTCTCTCTTTCCTTTTGTGCAATTTCTCCAACTGGAAAGGAGTAACAACATCCACTTTGAGGTATAACTGGACTCCACTCGACAGACAAGGCAAACCCACTATTTCTTTTATTTTTATTTAATTTTTATTTGGGTCCCAGCAAGGTAAACAATGTTGCCACCAGATAAAAGCAAACAAGAAAAGAGATCCCAAACTATTTCATACATATGAATATAACAAAATGACAAATTAATATGCCAATGCGTATACAAATACAAATATTAACATAACTTATTAAATATGTAACTTCACTTTAATAAAGTAAGACGCCTTCTAATCAACATCTTGGTAAGATGATATTGATACACTTTATATTCATATTACACGACAAATACTTTCCCCCCAACGCACAAAACACCTTCAACTCGTCTTAACTTTCTGTATGCATCTAGCTGTCAGCAACACACCTGCTTTTATCATACAGCTCAGCCACCATTCTTTCCATATTTAAAACTAACCGGAGCAAAATTCCCAACAATCAATTACATAAGACCAAACTCATAACGCTGCCGTTCAAC
The DNA here is from genome assembly GCA_026784285.1 of Stomatorhinus walkeri. Lineage (NCBI taxonomy): Eukaryota > Metazoa > Chordata > Actinopteri > Osteoglossiformes > Mormyridae > Stomatorhinus > Stomatorhinus walkeri. Next base: position 349,599 of record JAODUD010000096.1, read on the forward strand.
GACAACCACCAACATAGTTACAGCAGTTACCAGCCACAACAGCAGACTTCACCGGCAGCAAGAGTAACCCCCACAATATAAAATAAATTTCTTTCCTTACTGGCTGCCTCTCCAGTCTCTAATGTTGTTTTTGCACAATTTCCCAGAATGGCAAAGCAATCAAACTTACAACGCAGCTTCTTATGCGTGTCTCCAAACTGGATTGTCTTACTTGCTTCCTGTTACGTCGCATGCGTGACGTCACGGGCGATATCGCACCCATTGGACCACAACAACCTACGTTGTTTGACTGAACAGTAGTATACCCTAGCCTATCAAAATAATAAGTTTTGGTTTTTATAATGTTATAGTTTATATTTACTGAGAAAGTTGAATACATTGCGTTTGAGACATGCTAAAATGAGCGCATATTCCAGAGAAATGGTGCTTTAAAGACATGTAAAAAGATAAATATAGTAATTTATCTTTGTTAGAGCAATAGAAAACACCTAAACACATAATAAAATAGGTTTGTTATAAAGATTTGTCTAATTTTATAAAAGAATAAGAGCCAGTTAAACACAAGGACATGAAAATGTGGCCCAAAACAGGAATCACCCAAACATGCACGATGCTATCACAGCCAATGCGAGACTGAAACTGAATGTTTACCCTTTGTTTCCGCTGAGAGACATGCCCGCGTGACTCATTTCCCCACGCGTACAAGTTATCTTAGGTTGGCTCTCATAGTTTGACTTCTGAGATTCAGATCGAGCTCTAGGTAATTTTTTTTAACTGGTTGGTTCGACTTCGAGTTCTAATGAGTTTGAGAACTGAGGTACCACTGTATATATTTTTGGTCAGTGGAATATTTGTGCAACATGGTACATATTTGTGGATTGTTTTCTGTTGGTTACAAATAATAGAGTCCAATAAAACTTATTAGCCATAGCCCTCTGATGCTTTTTTTATCCAGGGCTCCAAGGAGGAGTGGCTGAGTTCTGTTCTCCCTGGAATTGCTGAAGTTCTGAAGCTGCAAGACCCAGAGGCCATTAAGCTGGAGGTTCTCTCACTGGCTCAGAAGTATCCAGACATCAGGTGAGGGCCTATGGGATACCACATTTCAGAGACAACCAGACCACAGTCACAATCATGGGCATAAATTTAATTTAACAGTATGGGGGGACAATAAATATAAAATATCTCATGAGCAATTTTTGAAGGGGACACAAATAATACAGTCAAATTGTACTTAT